>JAEMWC010000366.1:447500-462500 GCA_016490735.1 Pachyseris speciosa
ATCATTTTTTTAGAAAGATAATAATTTTCATCGTTAAGTAATTTCAATAAAAGTGTATGGATGTTTTTGTTAAAAGACTTCCATACTTTAGTGCCAAATCTTGAAAAAGAAGAGAGTTGTTGATTAAGCCTTGATTTGTTGACAAAGAAATTTCCAGCATTAGAAAATCTTATATGGTATGTGCGGATTGAGTAAAAAGATTTAATATTTTGGAGGGGGCAGAGCCAGACGATACGTCATGCATTTGGGAAGCCACTGTTTTAAGATACAACATTTTAACTGGTAAAACATTTGCTGAAATGAATAGTGGTATGGTATGAGCTCTGTCTTCCACACCATATATAAATCGAAGAACACGCTTTTGCAAAAGAAGAATTTTGTTCATATGAGCCTCGGCAGCTTGACCCCAGGCGGTTATACCATATTGTGTATAAGGAAAAATGAAAGAATGATAGAGTTTGAGAAGTATATCTGAAGGTTCAAAACGTCTAATGTTGGCGATTACACCTACAGTTTTACTAATTTTGCCAACTATGTAGTCAATATGATGTTTCCAGCTAAGGGTACCATCACTAAAGACTCCCAATTACACTTGACGTATTCCTTACATTCCATTGAGGTAAGGGTGTTTGTGTTGTTATCAGTTAGTTTTAAATCAATGGTATAATTTAATTTCTTTTGTGAAGGACGGAAGATTACATAATTAGATTTCTTAGTATTCAAAGTTAACTTATTAGCATTTAGCCAATCAGTAACATTTTTTAATTCATTATTAACGACAGTCTCAAGTAATTTCAGACTTTTATCAGCATAGATCATATTGGCGTCATCAGTAAAAAGATGAAAATCAAAATTTCAGAACAGCTGTGGATATCATTGATATACATTAGAAAGAGGAGTGGGCCCAGAACAGATCCCTGTGGCACACCAAGAGAAATTTTCTTCTTTTGTGAGATATTGGAGTCGTTCACGATTCCCCTTATTCCATAGTGGTGTAATTTATTTAAGAGACTGGTAGAGTGATCAACAGTATCAAATGCCTTTTTGAGATCTAAGAATATTCCACATGAAAACAACTTATCCATATTAGTTTGGATTCTACTGACAATTTCGAGTAGAGCATGATGACAGGAATGTTTCCCGCGAAATCTGTACTGTGATTTATATAGTAGGTCATTTTTCTCTACATAAGCAATGAGGCGATTATACATCACTTTTTCAAAAATAAGTTAAATACAGAAAGCAGAGAGATAGGCCTGTAGTTCTCCGGCTCTGTATCATCATCAGATTTGTAGATTGGGACAACTTTGGCGTGTTTCAGCCGGGCTGGATAAATACCACTGCTAACAGGAAGGTTAATTAAATCAGCAAGGTGTTGACTTAAAATTCTATTAGCACATTTGAGCAGGTGAATTGGACAAGAGTACAATCCATATGCTTTATTATAGGGCAGTGACATAATCTCACGCTCTATTTCTGGTTGGGTGACAAGATCAAAAAAGAAAGAGTTTAACAAGACTATGCTCATGTAAATATTCACTGAAATGCTTTGTAGAGGAGGGACCATTTTTTGCTAAACTTTCCCCGATGGAAGAGAAATAATTATTCATATTATTGGGAAGTTCAGAACCAAGAATAGTAGTTTCTCCGGTCCCGGGTTTCTTCAATACAGTTATGGGTTTGCAATTATTCTTCCTAAATCAAGGTATAAATAAGAGCGGAAATCATACCAGGCGCTTAACGTTTATGAACCTTAGAAAATAAATTTAAATTTGTAAAATGCGTTGAGTTGCGTATTTAGTATCCTTTATACATAATATTCATTAGAATTTTTTTAAACACAAATCGTGACAACACCTGAACAAACAACTTGCACAATTTTTCTCAATATCGAACTGTCTACTGAAGTCCCAGTGTCCACTGTGACGACATGGGCGCGCTCTGCCGCACACGCTTCGTACTTTCCGCAAATCGCACAGCAACAACTCCGAGACTACGTTTACACTAGAGCAAAAGTTTCAGGATTCGTGACGAATCAGGAACGTTTTGACACCGGATTCGTTTTGGTGTTTACACACAAAACATGAATCCGGTATAAAAAGATTCCAGTTTTGTCACGAATCCGGAACGTTATGAATCCGGAATCCAAAGTGGAAGCTTTGTATCCAAACACTTTGAATCCGAAACGTTTCGTTCGTGTAAACGGTTTATCTACGAATCCGGACATTTTACGTTCGCCCGCGATCCTTCTGGCTTGTGTTTACACAAGATGGCGGATTCATAACGTTTCAGACTCGTAGCACTGATACCGGATTCGTCGATTCAGTGTGAACAGTCGAATCCGAAGAATCGTTTAACTCTTTCCCAGCGGCCGTTTTGTACCTCATTTTTTATGATTTTTGAGGGTTGATGGCGAAGTCAATTTCTTTCTTCCATATTAGGGGTTTCCACGGAGATTTTGCTGGTCCACAAGACCGAAGGCTCTATCTTTGTTGTCACGCTCGTCACGCTAGCTGTCGTTTATTTCTAAACGATTACTGCAGCTACAATTGGTTACTTATTTGATTTATAAGTGTGTTTTTCGAGCCATTTTCCACCTCAGAAGCCCCCTGTCTGGCATCATAAAGCTGGGTTGATGGGTAGAGGCCATCCTTTGAAAGAAAACAGAGGTGAGAAGCAATTTCACACCAAATGGGCCGCTCAACGTATTTGAGCGAGTACAATACAATACAATACAATACAATACAATATTCTTTATTTAACGAAGGTGGCGTAATTAACCCAATGAGTTATCTAACTTACGACCTTCACAACGGTACAAAATACATATATAAAACAATACCTAATGAGCAATATACGAGTTACTACAAGAGAAACTAAAACGAGTCAAATGTATGGTTTAACATAGTTATAAGGTGATATACGCTAATTACCCGGGCTGCGCGCGTCTCGCGCGGCGCCCGGGTCTTAAACTACCGACGCTTCTTCTTTTTCGTCGTCGAGTATCATCCACAAATGGCACTTCCGGCGTTTCTGCGCAAGCGCTAACTATTTTTAACAACAGTGATGCGTGTTGTCACGTATGGGAAAATGTCGATTCATCTTGTGGCTTTTGAAGTCTGAACAAACAATATGTTAAGAGAAGTGTCTATGCGAATGTTTGGAAGTTCAACGGCGAGAAGAAAGTTTTTAACATGAGTAAACTTAACGGCAGATGGACTGCCGTGTTTCCCCGTGTCTGCTTCAGTAGACAGCGAGTAGTCTCTAATTTTGGCGACGGATTGTGGGGGCACGTGCGCGCGCGAAGTTGCGAGGAGACGCGACGCGAGGGGAGCGCCAAAAATTAGAGACTACAGACAAAGGGAGTTTGACCTTTCACGGCCGAGTGATTCGAGCGTAAATCTCATATCAACAGCAAGAATGATGCCTGTTGTCACGTATCGGAAAACGTCGATTCACCTTGTGTTTTTGAAGTCTGAACAACTAATATGTTAAGACGAGTGTCTATACGAATGTTTGCAAGTTCAACAGCGAGAAGAAAGCTTTTAACATGACCAAAATTTAACTCCAGATGGACTGCCGTGTTCCCGTATCCGCTCCATCGAGATGTACATTTTGTTGAATAACTCAAGTACGGGATATCACACACCCCTGAGACAGGTAGTTTATTTACTATTTTGCCACAATATCTCAATTTCTGGACTTTAATTTTTGAATGATAAGCGATTATATTTTACAAATGTACTAGCGTCCCTTGAAACTGTCCAGAAACGTTCCTTTCTTGTGTTTCAAATGACCCTGGATTGACGTATTTGTAAACAGTTTCACTCTGCTAATTAATTTTCTACTCACATTTCACCGAGACTCCATTCACATTTATGCGAAAAAATCCAACATCGTTCGATAAGCGTTTCCTTTCTCAAACAATTATCCATCGAAGCGAAAACAAGTGTGCTTAGTTTTTTTTTTTTTTTTGGAATCAATACACTACATACATACATACATACATACATACATACATGAACTTTATTTAACCTCGAATTGCAGAGTAGCCTGAAAGGCTAATATCTTCGAGAACAAAAGAAGAGAAAATCTATTTACATGCATAAAATTCTATATACATACATAAAATAAATGTATCACATACATAAAAATCTATTTACACGCATAAAATTCTATATACATACATAAAATAAATGTATTACATATATAAAAATCTTTTTACATGTATAAAAAAGTGTTACGTATACCGTTCAGTCTAAAAGGAGATTGCTTCCAGAAGTCTTCTAAAACCAGATAAAGTAGACTCAGATGTTACATTATTAGGTAGGGAGTTCCAGTTCTTAGATGCAAAGTAACGAAAAGAGTTAAGGCCATAAGTAGTAGTAACGGGTTTACATAGTGATAAAATATTCGTTCTTCTAAAAGAGTATTCAGACTCACGCAAGGTAAACATGTCTTTAAGATATTTAGGAAAACTGTCATAATTCAAGCATTTGTAGATAGTAATTAACATATTTTGTATCCTTCGGTTGTACAGAGTTGCTCCTTCTGATTTATGTAGTAGCTGCTTGTAAGTCGAAACTTTATCATTAAAAACAATACGTAGGGCGCGCTTATTAAGAGATTCTAATTTATCACAGTTTCTAGCACTACAAAAATGCCAGACCGTAGAGCAGTATAGAAAGTGAGGCAAAATGAAAGCATTATACAACTTTAACTTGGTAGCGGTACAAATGAGGTTACGAAATCTAATCATGACATTCAATTGACTGTTGACTTTTTTACATACTGAAGATACATGTTCATTGAAGTTTAACTGATTATCAATAGTCATTCCAAGCAAGTCCAGGGATTCCTCGACAGGAAAAGAGAATTTATGGTCAGTGGTCCCTAAAACCATAATATCGTCTTGCATAACGATAAACCTCTGTGGCCTAAAGGTCATTGTTCCTGCCTGTGACGCAGCTAACCCGGGTTCGATGTCCTTTAGTGGTATATATCACGGGCTTTATTTTTTCTCTTTTTCTGTTTCTCTTTTTCTTGTTCTTTTAGAAATATTTTTTACAAGTGTTATAATTATTGTGCTCAATGGTTGAGCTGTATTTTAGAGGAATATATGTTGATAGGGGTCTAAAGAAATAGACTCCAACAAAGGCTAAACACAATGCGTCCGATGTAAGAAAGACAGACTTCCCTCTATTCTTTTGTTTAACACTAAGTTAGGGATACAATACTGTTTTTTGCAAGCCCGGGTTTAGGCTAATTGTAGCCTCTTGTTACCATCTAATACAGTTGCAATAAAGAGAAAAACGACACTCATGACACATAAATTGTTCAAGATGAAGAACATTACGAGCAAACTTAATGAATAATATAAGGATTTTATGCTTAAAATTATTTAATCTAGATGAAAGAGTAATAGGAGAGGGAGGTGCACATGTTATTTGCTTAAGATCAGTGTCAAGGCAATTGAAAAGGGTGGCAGCAGAGTAAGCAAATGTACGCTTTCCAGAATTAGACCGCGTGTAGGGAGCTTGAAGATTAAAAGCGCAAGCTCTTATGCGCAAACCAGCTGAACGAACCGAAGACAAGAAATTGAATTTACGTTTAAGACAAAGAGGACCATTAGGATTATTAAGGATAGTGAATAAGAGTACAAGTTTTCTTAGTTTTATAAGGTCGAAAATAGGAAGCCATTTGAGTTGGGAAAATAAGCTTTCAGATGGTTGGTTGAAGTCGGCATCAAGAAGCAATCTAGCTGCACGTTTTTGAAGGCGAAGAAAACGAGACAATAAATACTCGAACAATTACCCCAAGCACTCGAACAATAGATAAAGAGGTTATGAATACAAGAGTTGAAGAAACGTAGAGCACAGTGATGATTGAGAAACGGTTTGATCCTTCTTAAGAGGGACAATCTACTGTTTACAATTGAACATATATGATCAATGTGTTTCTCCCATGTATGATGGCAATCAAGAGTAACACCAAGTAGTTTTGCATGCTGAACTTGTTCAAATCACGACATTAAGAGAACGATCATTTAGACGATGAAACTTCTGTTGAGTCGTAATTAAGATAGATTTAGTTTTTGACGTGTTGAGCACCATGTTGTTTAAATTAGCCCATGTAAACACGCCAGAAGCGTCACAATTAAGGCGAGCATTTAACTCGCGGATAGTAGAACTAGATTGAATTATTGAAGTATCATCAGCAAACATAGTAAGAGTAGTGTTCTGCGACAGAAATAAAGGGAGGTCATTTATGAATAATAGAGAGAAAAGAGGACCAAGAATGCTACCTTGTGGAACACCGATAGATACAGGAAGGGGGTCAGATAGTGTACCCTAAAGCTAGTACATTGAAAACGGTCAGAGGGATAAGAAGCAAACCACTGAACAGTGGAAGATGAACAACCATAGATTTGAAGTTTTGAAAAAAGAATGCCATGATTTACAGGTCAAACGCCTTTTTAAAATCGACTAACAAGAGCCCATTCAGGATTCCGATGTCCATATTGTTGAGGAGGCGATCGATAAGATCGATAAGATGTCTTTAGTCGTTTTGTGAGTGGATTCCGGGACCTGGCATGGCAATTTTGGCGAGTTTTAACTTGTAAATGATGCAATCGGTGCAATCTTTTGCCAGGAGGACCGGGTGGCTCGACACGGTTCTAAAAAATATGTGAAATGGAAATTGGCAGAGTTCCATGCTGCTATTAGGCAAGAGTATCCCAGAATTCCCTTGGGTCGCAAACGTGAAAATTACAGACCATGAGAGCAACTGAAATCAAATAGCGTTAACCACGTCGCGCTTAAGAAGTAAGCAGGAAAAGTGGAACAAATTGCAAGAAGTGGAGTCGACGTTTGCTGCCAATGTGAACTTTTAGCTTCAAGAAGAAATTTTGTCCGAAAAATTTCAAGACAAAGTTGCGTATTGTTTGGTGTTGTCCTACAGCGTTTTATGGTTTTGCAACAAAATAAACAGTCGTATTCAAGGAAACTCGAGAGTTTTAATCATTTAAAGGGGTTTTAAGTCTAAGCAAATGTGTATTTGGCAACAATAATGGCTCATTTCTAACATAGTCCGAGATTTGAGAAAGTTGCAGGTTTTCAAAGCACCGGTCTTCTAGGACCGGTAAATTACAGAGCCCGCTGGGAAAGAGTTAACAAAAAATACTAGTTGTAGCTCATTTCACAATTTCAATCTTTGGACCCTACAAACAGAAAGAAGTCACGGAAAATAGTACTTCTGCAAATGCTTGTGAAATCTTGAGCAAATGACGAAAAGCTGAAGCGGGTGGAGAGCCCGCAACAGACCTTCAGAGCTTGACGCTGCAGCAAAGCGCAATGTAGTAGCAAGAACACTGCATATTTTGACCCTAACGCTAACCCTAACCCTAAACCTAACCCCAACCCTAACTCTAACCCTAGCCTAACCCTAACCCTAACCATAGCCCTAACTTAACCATAACCCTAACGCAAATTCTAACTCTAACCCTAACCTAACCTTAACCCACCAGTCTAGCCTTACTCCAACCCTCAGATCTTTAGCCCTAAGGCCAAGAAAATGACTCTTGCCCTAAAATCCTCATTCTAAGCCTATTCTTAACCTAAACTTAGCCATCGCTTTCAGTATTTGGTGTCAAAAGTACCGGTCACGTGACCTCAACTTTTGCCCTTAAGTGTAAACATCCGCGAATCCGAAAACTCCAAATTTGATGAATCCGGAGACATTTCCCCTACTGTAAACGGAACATTTCCTTTCCGGTGATTGATGAATTCGGTTTTACTGAACTGCTTTTTGGATGAAAACACTCTTCCCCAACTTTAAAAAGGTGCATTAAGGATTTAGAGAAATTGCGATTTATTCTGACTAATTTTGTCTTAGTGAGTAACAGATGAACAGAGGAAATCCAATAATATTGTACTCAAGTCTCGCCCGTATGATTCACAATAAGGACATATATTAGTCTCGGCTTTCCCCCAATGATCTGTATTCAGTAGATGCTGATACTTACCCCACATTTGTACATTCAGGCTAAATCACACATTCCTAATATTAATAAAAAGTCATCGCATATTAAAAAGCTTGAGGCTAGTTCTACAAATTTCTATATATTGATTATATTTTCTATTGTCATTAACCATTTATTTCACTATAGATACAATTATAGATACTTCGTCATATCATGAACTTCTTCTTTAGCTACCTGTAACACATCAAGCAACTTCCAAAGTAGAAGCACTGGTAGTTCAGGGAGGCCCTGGTTCGATTCCCTGCCAGTACAATTTCTCTTTAATAACTTTTTGTTTTTTTGTAACTTCTTTATTAACTTTTTTTTTTTTACCCAGATAAGAGATGTAATTTTACGATATTTTCCAGACAGTAACACATCCAAATGGACATTCGGTACTATAACTGCCTCTAGGGAAATATATTTTAGTCGTTGGGCTATAAAATCTACTTGCAAGTTTTTTATATTTTTTCAAAGATTCTAACTTCGAAACAGATGCATTGGTGTTTCAGAGGTAGAATAGTCGCCTGCCACGCAGGAGGCCTGGGTTCGCCGGATTCCCAGATTCCCTTCACTATCAAAGAACAATTCGTGCTTTTGCACGGCGGGCGTTTTGCACGACTGAGGTTCGCTTTGATGTCTCTATTTGAACGCGTGGTGCTTTCAAACAAGCTTCTTACCTTGATGAGAATAATGATAACGATAATAACAGTGACAATTGCAGACGTGATAACAGAAAAGCTCGTCTTTTAACATTAAAAGTCAGTCTAGGGTTTCATATTTGTTTGTTAATTTTAATGTACAAATTAAGTTAGAAATGGCTTGGCCCTTGACTACATAGGTGAACGTTTCAACTTTGCAAATAAAGGGTACTCCCTAAGAAATGCAGATTTTGATGTACCTCGCTGGCTCAACAGTGAGATGCGGCAAACACTCTATTAGATACCTGGGCCCATACCTTTGGTCCAGACTATTCTCAAGTAATCGACAGCAACCCTCGCTGGACAGTACAATTTTGGACGGAACATTGACTTCCTTTATTGAGGGCACGTGCAGCAATTGTAATTTATACATCATTTAACCACGTTTGCAGTGGAATTTTAATAATTATTAATTCTTGAATACTTTAAATATCAGATTTTCTTTGAACTAGCGATATTAAATTTCTGAATAGTTTAGATTTTAGATTTTTATGAACCTTCCTTGCCTTCACAAAAGATTGTAATTGTAAATTTTTTTTTAACGCTCGTAGTATTCCCATTTTAATTTTTATTTTGTATTTGGAATTTTCTTCTAGTGTCCACAATTAGCTTATATTTAGCTAAACACTCTGACACTGAAATAAAGTTCATTCATTCATTTACCTGACTACCCCGGCACTAAACCAAACAAAGTTTTACTGTGGCAAAATCCTGCATGAAAACTGATTAAAATGTGTTTTCATGAATCGGTCTTGCCAACTATATTGTTCACTTCAAGCAATTATTTCGTCAACTTCAAACCCATTGAACGCTTTTTCAAGAAGTACGGTTTATCATTCCACCAAGATATCGTGAACTAAAAGCGTTTGTGTATTTGCTTTGATTTGTATAAAAAGCCGCCTTTCTCGGCAAGACTGGCAACTTTAAACTGTAGTGTTCCTTTTAAAGCTGCATGAGGAGGGTCTTCCAAGGCTTATCTCACTATTTTTGCGAGATTTTAAGAGAATCTATAATAAAGTTTCGATATAACGCGCGCTCTGATTAGTTAAACAGCGTGCTTTATGAGAATACAGGTGCACGGCCAGCTACGGTGTCACGTCATTGACCCAAATGAAAACCGGCCGATCAATTTCCGAATTCTTCCCTCGGTTTTTATTTTGACTCAGACGTCCTCTACGACCTAGAAAACGAGTATGAAAACGAGCTTTTAGCTTCAATGGGCTGGATGATGCTTCTGCGAGTGACACCACAAATTAACCTCATGAAAAATTAAGGATTAATATCACGCGTGTTTTCAGAAGTTGCTGAAATTGTCCAAGAAACGCAGCAACGAGGGCAATTTCAGCAACTTCTGAAAACTCAGGTAATATTAATTTTACTAGGATTCATTTCAATTACGTGTTAAAACGTAAGGGAAAAAGTGTCTTAACACTTCTGAGGTACATCGAAAAACAATCCGCCAAGTGAAGTAAAAACACTCGTTTGCTTGCAAGCCAAACAAACAACAATTCAACTACTTTTTAACCCCTTCCCTACCAACTTTTTTCACTTCATTTTTTGCAATTTCTTGAGGGTAGTAGGTCAAGATGACCTTTCTATTCCATATAAGGGGTTACCACAATACCGAAGGCTCTATCTTCCTTGTCACGCATGTCACACCTGCTGTCGCTTGTTTTAAGCGGTCATCTGCAGCTAATAAATAATTCGGTAGGTATTTGATTTATAAGTGTGTTTTTCGAGCCATTTTCTACCTCAGAAGCCCCCTGCCTGGCATCATAAAGCTGGGCTGGTGGGTAGAGGCAATCCTCCGAAAGAACACAGAGGTGAGAAGCAATTTCACACCAGGTCAGCCGCCGAAAGGTTTCGATCGAGTCATGGTGATTCACGAAGTGAACTTGTGTTCCTAGCCGTTCTGTGAGTAGATTCCGGGACCTCGCATGGCAGTTTTGGCGAGTTTTGTCTTGTAGATAATGCAATCGGTGCAATATTTTGCCAGCAGGACCGGGTGACTCGACACGGTTATAAAAATATTTCTGAAATGGAAATTGGTGGACTACTGTGTGGATATTATCCAAGAAGATCGCAGAATTCCTTTGGGTCACAAAAGCGAAAATTACAGACCAGTGAGTGCAAGTGAAATCAAAAGCGTTATCTGCGTCGCGCTAAATAAGTGAACAGGAAAATGTGGAACAGATGTCAAGAAGTGGAGTCGAAGTTTGCTGCCAACGTAGACTTTAAGCTTCAAAAGATATTTTTGTCCGAAAAACTTCAAGGCAAAGTTGCGTATTTTTGATGTTGTCGAGGGGCGCTCGAAGACAACAATTTTGGTTTTGCAAGAAAATAAACGGTCTTATTATATGACTGGCTCTTGCAGCGGTCAAGATGAATCAATTCTCCTGCTGTGATTGGCTACCCGCGATCAAGATGGAGCCTTCTTGACCTCTCGGGATAGCCCGTTCGTCCCGCGTTTTACTGTCTCTTGATAGCGTCATTTGAGTCATATAATAAATCTTTTATTGACCAAGCTTGTTCGGTCAAGATGGCGGAATATTGGCCTCGTTCTTTTTTTGCGTGTTTATGGACCTCAACTTCTTCTCGATCCATAAACACGCAAAAAAAGAACTTGGCCTATATCCCACCATCTTGACCTCACGCTTGGCCAATAACCCATATATATTCCATGAAAATTGGGAGTTTTGGTCACTTTACGGAGTGACAAAGTCTACATAACGGAGGATTTGGCAATAACTTTCAACCACAGCAAGGGATTTGGGAAAGCACTAACGGTGTTTAGGACGTATATATACATGTTTGGTAGTTAAGGGGTTAATTTGCGTCCAAAACGAGTACAGATGATTACTATTTACATCCAGTCGAGAGATAAATATGAGTTTCAGTTCTGAACAAGAGCAACAACTATTAAACCAGATGCTCAAAGCTTAATTCACCTGTGCTGTAGAGGTCTCCACCACTTGAAAATACACACCCACTTAAAAACACGCATCCGTAAACATAGCAAACGGTTTGATCAAAGAAAGAACTTCTTCCACCAAGTTTGAGCTACTCATTCCTCCCATTAACTGTAAACTGTGACCCTTTTGGTGAGCTGCAAGGTGCCGTGGTAATGTGAAAGCCCGCGAAGCGTTGAATCATTTTGTTTTTCAACCACACAATCCCGCTACGCCGGGCGCCATGCAAGTCGTCGATGTAAGGTTTAAGCTTTTCACGAGAAAAAACTTTAGATCTTCCCTTTATCACTCGAAAATTCTCCTTTCTGAGTATCTTTTGAAACAAGCTCTTGTTCTTTACGCCTTTTTTAGCGAATGCATGAGCCAAAACTCAGGCGGGTCTGGATTTTGTTGAACAATTTGCTTTTTGATCCCGATAACTAATTGCACTTTGATGGTTTCTGAACTTTGATGGTTTGACATTTTGACATCTTTGGTCGTTGTTAACCAATAAAATGATTTGAACCATTCTAACAAGGATTGTGATTAGTCTGTTTTAGCGTACCTTGTCAGAGTACAGATGCACGGCTGACGCCACTATTAGAAGCATTTGGAAAATAAAGTTTTCCAAAAATTTTAGCCGAATTTCGTGAGGAAATTGAGAAATTCTTTATTATAAAACAAATAATAAAAGCCTCGCCTGTGATCTGTTGTGTTTTAATGCACTTAGGAAGCTCGTGTTTCCCCTAAACTTCTTTCGTGCTCTATCCCCTTGCCCCTGAATGCTTTACAACAGAACAGATCACAGGCGAAACTTCCTTATTTACTAACTCTTAGGTCGATATTATTATTTCTTACCGGCGATCAAACAATACAAGATCCCCTATGAAACGATTTCAAATTACGAAATCATGTAAGCCTATAGAAACATCCTTATTTACGATAACACCTGAAATCCTGTGTTTACAATTTCTACTCCGGCCTTAACCTTAGGATAGGTTTTCAGAACTTTCTCCGCATCAAGTCTTTCTTTCCTTTCAAGGACCGCTTAAGGGTCTTAAGGAGGCTCGCACCAGTGTTTTTGGCCTTGTGGCCTATGGAGGTCTTTTGGGGCCTTAGGGCCCATAGAAGACAAGCTTCGATTTCCTTGACACTACAACATCTTTTCGACGCATGATCTCTTTTCTCATTGGTTTCCAAGCAACAGCTGTTACCATAGCAATACGCGTGGCCGCTCATTTTAAACAAGGCCAATTATCTCGAAATCCAGTCAGACACTTCATAATGAAACTTTAAAAGTGTAAACTACTCAACTCCAGCTACTTGAAGGCCAAATTAGAAAAACAAATGTGATAGCGTTGTCAAGCAAGTTGCAAAAAAGTGTTGAAGGCCGTTTTTGCTCATTCCCGCACTTTTCTTCAAGCTTTACAAGGAAATGTTATACCTTCACATTTATCTTCTCTGTTTATCGTGGTAGCAAGCATTTTCAGTTTACATTGAGCCTCCTAGGTAGCTGTGATTGTAAGATATTTTTAAATACGAAAAGGGATTACTTTATGCAAATTACGATCTTTGTGACTTTGTGACTTGTTTTCAAATATTTTACAATCACAGGTACATGGGAGGTTCAAAGTGAATTTAAAAAGCTTTAAAATGTGTTACCACCATGACAATTCCTTGAAGAGAGAAAAAAGTGCAAACGTTCAATATTTCTCCGTAAAGCTTGAAGAAAATTTCAGGAATGAACAAAGCCGGTCTTCAAAATTTTATTTGAAATTTACTTGATAACGCTCTACAGAATTTTTTCTAGTTTGGCCTACAAGTTGCTGGACTTGAGCAGTCTACACTCGTGAATTTTCGTTATAAAGTGTCTGACTTCATGCATTTCGAGATAATTGGCCTTGTTCAAAGTGAGCGGCCATGCGTTATCGTCGCTATAGTAACAGCTGTTGCTTGGAAACCAATGAGAAAACAAACTTTGATCATACGTCGAAAAGATGTTGTAGTGTGAAGGAAATCAAAACTTGTCTTTGTATAGGAAATTTAGATTTCAACAGGTACACCCCAAGGCCAAAAAATCTCCTTAAGGGAAACAATGGATTTCACGTGACCAAGCTATTTGACACCGTCATGGAACAGAAATATTATCCCTCGATTGAAATATTTGGTTGGGTTGGGGCCTGCATATATAACGTCAGCTGCTTTGCCTTATGGGTCAGCTCCTTGGTCTAGGGCTAGCTTTGGATTAGGGTTGATTTTTGGGCGTCCAGAAATCACGTGACATACATTCTCACCACACTGCAGCACCCTGGGGCAACTGGCCAGATTGGATCCAAAATATTTTGCACTAACACAGTAATTTCAAAACTTGCAACCCCCTTACTTTTATTTTGCACGTTGAAACGACATTCAGCTCACCAAGGCCTTTAAAAACCAACTATCCCCTTCTCTAATCCCTTATTCTTTACTTAGGTTTGGTGTTACTACTAGCACGAAGTGCAACTAGTTTGGATATTGTGCAACATCGAAATACCAAAAACCGGCAATTATGCATCGAAATACCAAAATAATCGTATTATGCGAACGCTCTCAGACGTCTAAGGTCATTCATAAGGCCGGTTACTGGGACTGCACAGATTTTTATATTGGTAAGACAAAAAGAAGACTTCACAACAGGAAAACTGAACATTTCAAGGCCCTCGCTAAAAATGACCATTCATCAACCATTGCTGACCACGTTAAAACCACTGGACACAACATCAAGTGGGATCATTTTGACATTGTAGCGTTTGCCGGCAAAACCGATTATCATTGCTAAATTAAAGTGCCCCTAACCCCCAATTTTTTTTTCATTTCAAATGATTCGTCTCTGAATTAGAAGCACAACCGTGAAAATTATTTTTGATTTGGTTGAATCTTCGCTTTTCTGTGCCCCGGTAAAGTCTCGAAATTACGACCAAAAACGCCGCCATTTTGTTTCACGACCGAGTTATGGGGAGATTGGGTTCAGCGCTTGTATGACGTCATCCCGGGAACGGAAGTTCTGTTGCGCTTACAAAGTTCTTTGAAGGAAGCTCAATAATTCTAACTCTGAGGGCAATTAAGACATTATTTTAACCGATAATTTGTGTTCATAGTATTGTCACATGTAACATTTCTCTCCTAAGAGAAGATTTGATGTTTTGCAAACGAATGAGCCAAAAACAGACCGGCTGTTCGTGAAATAAACATATTCCCATCGGCTGATCTCACAAGCATTTTATGCCCTTTTATACGGTGAAAACAGAAAATTCCAATGAGTCCGTTCAGTGGAAAGATCTCTTTAAAACTG
>JAEMWC010000366.1:470000-495000 GCA_016490735.1 Pachyseris speciosa
AGGCTGGGGAGTCCACTTCTTTGCATTAAATTAAATTCCTCCAATATACAAACAAATCATAAACCACTGATCTGGCCGACAAACTTCATGTCTGACTGCCAGTTACGCGAAGGGTTGAGTTCACCACTTTCAACCAAACGTTCCCCCATGTACAAAGAGATCAGAAGTCAGTTTGGTTAATAAACTTAATTACAAACCAACTTTCGCGTCAAACCACCAGTGAGGCTTGGGGCGGGTCCACTACTTTGGACCAAAGAACCCCTCATGAACACTTAGAGGTCAGCAGAATAAAAAAGAAACTAGAAACAAAAAATCAAATCTCCTTTTAAGCTGCAAGAAATGCTGTAAAAATGTTTACAAATCCGACCACGCAGACAGTCTAAAGTCAATAATAATGGCTCACAACTGAGAGTCACCCAGCCGTAAAGTAAAATTTAGACCTACAATCACGAAAACAAGCGACATGAAAATACAGGAAAAGAAACACACAAAATATCAAATATTGCTCAAGCAGCTGAGCAACTGTTTACAGTGGACGTGTCACAGTGGAAGTGGGGTTAAAAGAGAGGCTAGAAAAAAACCTGCCACCAAAAACTCCTGTGAACGGAAAAAAACGAGGCAGGAAATCTGAGTAGGAACCATGGCTCATGCTCCAACGTTTGTTAGCCCACCCAACGGAGGCTTTACATAGCCACAAAAATTAAGAACGGTACCGACAAAAAGAAAAACGATCTGAAAACTGAAATAATAAAAATGAATACATAAATAAATAAAAATAAGAAGAGCCCTGAACTAGGCTGATTCAGAGACCTAGATGACTATCACTTGCTAAACTCTCCCTTATATACCCCTGTGTTCTACCCATAATGCACCAGCCTGGGAACCAGGCCGTGTTGTGTCCCGTGCCAGAAGTTGAGTTTTTGTAAAATGGCCAGGAAAATGCCTGGACTTTGCTATCAGATAGATTCAATTCTTACCAGCTCATGCCTTTGTTGTAGGCTAGCCAGCCCGGTGTGCGTGTTCGTCCGCTTTGCAGTTTCAAGGGGCTCGGGGAGCTCACTGTCATCAGTTGAGCTCACCGGCACTAAAATTGCCCCAGTTGGCCCCTCATTCCCTGGAGCTATATAGCTGACCTTTTCAAAACCGGGTTAGACTCCAGAACTTGAATTTTTGTAAAATGGCCAGGAAAATGCCTGGACTTTGCTTTCAGATAGATTCAATTCTTACCAGCTCATGCCTTTGTTGCAGGCTAGCCAGCCCGGTGTGCGTGTTCGTCAAAATTCCCAACACTCAGGCATACATGCAGCTGCAGTCCTGCAGGCAATAAAGTCAGAAAATTAACTTATCATAGAAAAACCAACATCACATGGCCAAAGTTTGAGCTGGCCTATCCCCCCTGCTTTAAAGAGCTGGCCAGCTCAAATGCAGATAGTCTTGTAGCCCTGTCCCTCTTGATTGCCCTGAAACCCGGCTTGACGGAACCCCCTGTCAAAATTAATCGGCGGGATTAGCAAGTTCCACCGGAATCGGCGGTGAAAATCACAAATGACTGACCCTGTTTTGAAAAATCCAGTTAGGTATCGCAGCCAAATCGACCGCTTTGCAGTTTCAAGGGGCTCGGGGAGCTCACTGTCATCAGCTGAGCTCACCGGCACTAAAATTGCCCCAGTTGGCCCCTCATTCCCTGGAGCTATATAGCTGACCTTTTCAAAACCGGGTTAGACTCCAGAACTTGAGTTTTTGTAAAATGGCCAGGAAAATGCCTGGACTTTGCTTTCAGATAGATTCAATTCTTACCAGCTCATGCCTTTGTTGCAGGCTAGCCAGCCCGGTGTGCGTGTTCGTCCGCTTTGCAGTTTCAAGGGGCTCGGGGAGGTCACTGTCATCAGCTGAGCTCACCGGCACTAAAATTGCCCCACCCTTGCATCAGGAACCTGGCCAGACCAGGGTAGACCGGGGCCAAAGCCCGGCCTGAAAGCCGGGGTCAGTCTGGCTTGTGGCCGGGCTCTGGCCGGGTTGGCCATGGGATAAAAAAACCGGGGAAGCTACGGCCACAGGGCCAGCCCGGCCTGGCCTGGTCGTGGTTGGCCGGGGCCAAATTTGGGAAAGAAAAAGCAAAACGGGGTAGGGCTTTGGCCGGGTTGGCCAGGGGATAAAAAAAAACCGGGAAAGCCACAGCCACAGGGCCAGCCCGGCATGGCCTGACCACGGCTGGCCAGGGCCAGCCGGCGAGTTTAGCAGCAGAGGTTTAGGGTTTACCAGTGGCGACATGGAATATGTTCCACCCTGCCATGCCACAAAAATGTACACAAGCTTTAATAAAATTGACTATTAGAGCAATGCTGATTCAACAGTCAGTTTAAGCATGCCAAACTAGTTTATAATGTATTTGTCATTAAATGTCTTTCAGAAAGGGGTACTGTCACTCCCTTTCATGTTATATGTTGAGATTGTGAAGAATTATAACTTAGCTCAGCCTGTTAAAAAATGAAGAGGTTAAGACTTCAAATGATTTACTGGAAGGAAAATAAACAAATATCATGGTGATTTTTCCCAGACACAATGATAAAAGTTGAAAAAGAACTTTTTTAAGTTGCAATCCATTTTCTTCTTGTCAGCCATGGCCATACACAACCGCAAACAGTTTAAATGCTCATAACAAGTACTACATAAGAAGGCTGCAAGAAATTAAAGGTTCTATTGTTGCAATTAAATCTTTGGATTTATCCAAATTTTGTGACAGTGCCCCTTAAACAATGTGTCTATCACAAGTTTTTTTTAATACAAAATGTATAAAACAAATGAATTTCTTTGAAAACGTTATCAGGGAATAAGATGAGAAATAAAACTGCATAGTCTGATCTCATAAAATAATTATAATTTTTGTTTTGGTTTCCCTTGCAAAATAAGTTTGAGAATTCATAGGAATTCCCAATAATTTTCTAAGAATTCCTGACATTTCCAAAGCATCTAAGATATTTATGGCCATAATGCTAAGATAAAATGTTGTCTTTGAGTGATGAAAGCAGCAACGGAATTTGATTTTTCTAAATTTTTACGCACACAATATCAGGTAATGTCAAGCGTAGTTGTCTGAATCACAGATTTCTAATAAATTTCTGACAATATAAGCTTAAGCATAAAGCTTAAAGGTAAGTAAAAATTAAGGCTTAGAAACTTACGTATTCAAGGGAAAGCCGATCTAGAGATTTATACATTTGAATTGTAAAATTTACATGAACTGGGAAAAAATGAGACGAAAAATGGTAAACAGCGGACTTAGCTTATTGATTCAATTTTTTGTGCTGTTAACACGGAGCTTTCTTTGCTGCTCGCGGATGAGTTTGTCAACAATGTTCCACCGAATGTCGGTCGTTTCGCAAACGAGTCGTTCCGCAAACGGTCAGTTCGCAAACGTCTTGGGTCGGTTCGCAAACGTCTTTGGTTGGTTTGCAAACGTCTGAAAAGTCAGTTCGCAAACGTCCGGTAGTCGGTTCGCAAATGTCATGCATTACACATACTCAAGCTTGCGTGTGAGAATTGAAATTCAACGCTCGACACTGAAAATAAGCTTACTCTTGACCAAAAATTGGTTAAGAAAGACTCTCGCTTTTACTTCACAATGGTATCACTGAGATAAAAACAATACAAACCTGTTAATGTCGCTTGCGCGGCACTTAGCACAGAAGGTGAGACTTTTTCATCTTCAATAGTATATTGTCTCAAGACTTTAATGATATCCACAACAAAGAACAGTAAACAACAGCATTTGCCAATCTCAATGCTGTCATTTCGATTCGACCAAACTGATTATCAATGCTCGATTTGGGTGGATAGTTCGCCGATCATACGGATCTGTTATGCAAAGTTAGTAAAACATGGATGATCGTCGCCGAGTTATGAACACTGCTTGAAAAGTGAAAATAAAGCCTAACAAAAGCTTAAAACTAAGGAGCCCAAACCACAGTTCTGGGAGCCCATAAATAATCACAACACCTGATGTATCTGATTTAAATCACCATTTACATTTTTACGTCACTCTTTTACACTGAGATAAAAACAATACAAACCTGTTAATGTCGCTTGCGCGGCACTTAGCAATGTAGGTGAGACTTTTTCAATTTCAATGGGATATTGTTTGAAGACCTTAATGGTATGTATCCTCAACAAAGGAACTGAAAACGCCAACAATATCTACCAATCACATTGCCGCAATTTCGATCTGTCCAGAAATTGAGCACTGCTATAAAAAGGGCCGTGGTTCCTTGCTCATTTCATTCAACTTAATTAGCTTTTCGGAAAATTCTCGCGACAACTCGTCATCAAGATATTAGAAATGGATAGCTTTTATTGCATCTTCTGCACCGAAGAAGTAACGTCTCGTCAACAGGCACTGCTATGCGATGGCTGTGACAAGTGGCAACAGCGGCGTTGTGAGACGGGGATCAGGAGGGACCAGTACAGGGCTGCAGTCCGATCAGGAAATGAAGTAGTTTGGCGATGCCTGTATTGCAATGACAATTCCACAACAAATTCCCTCCCAGTCGCTGAGAGCACTCGACTCGGATTCCAAGAAACGAATACGGACAACTTCGACATTCCTGCATCATTTGATGACTCGAGTTCACTAAATCAGGAAACAGGTATGGCCATTTTATGGTTTGTTATAAGGGGAAATAATAATAATAATAATAAGACTTATATAGCGCCGTCTCTATTTATTCATAGGACCACCTATATGCGTTGTAACAGTTTGCAATTTTTTTTGCGGATATACTTTCTTCTGAATATGTGAACGATCTTCGCAGTTATGAACACTACTTGAGTAGCAGTGAAAATAAAGCTCGAAAAAATGACATTACTGTAACATTATAAACTAGAAAAAAAAATGGATTCAGGTTTCACTTACATTCCAGTACTATTCATTGGTTTTGCTATATTTTAAACAATTTTTTTTCTGTTGTTCAATTTTCGAACCCTTTTTATTCTTATTACTGCCTTCTATTCCTATGCGTGTCTATTGCTTGTTCCTAGTTAGAAAACATTCTGGACAGTACTTCATTTTTAAATTATTCTTCTATTTTCTTTTGTTTAAAGATAACGCACACCAGGCGACATGCCGAGAGATAGCTTCCCTTCTCGCGGAGTCATCGATTTGTGAACCACCCACCTTTGTTTTTTTTTTTCGTTTCTCTTTAAAATCCAGGTACTGTTGGATGAATTGACTGAAGCTCCTTGTCCAGCCCTCCCCAAACCTGAATAAATAGCTATCAGGCTAGTTTCAGATCAGAAACTTAAACGTATGCAGCGCAACGTATGTTCCTTACCTGGATCGATAATTTAGATCTGGATACAATTTAGATCTTTGATTTAAATTTTTCCGGAGGCTAAACACTATCACATTCTGATTAAATTTAAGTCATCGTTGGCACCATAAAACTGATATTTAGACATTTGCGAACTGACTATCGGACGTTTGCGAACTGACTTTTCAGATGTTTGCGAACCAACCTAAGACGTTTGCGAATCGACCCCAGACGTTTGCGAAACGACCGGTTACCGTTCCACCCCAGCTTGTTCCATGATGTCTAAAATAAAAACACGATTTCTTTAGTGACCATTTATTACATGTAGAGGTTCTTGACTGGTTTAGTCATTATTTCACTAGATCTAGAGTACTCAGAATAATCTAAGACCGGCTTCTGAAATTAACTTGATCCGTACTTTTCAAATAACCTTACGTTCAAAATATTCGGCACCGATTCAAAGACCTCAAGACACGACTGTCGCCGTGATGGATTGTACGCACTGTTCAGCTCGAGGAGCACAGGTTCAGTTATGCGATGGTTTTGTTCTTTCAGGTCTAATACTGTGTCGTTGACAAACACACTTTATGGAAAGAGTCATCTTCAGCTGAGGATAAAACATGTTTTAGTCGTCGAACTTTGTCGAGGAAACATTCACTAATGATTCTGTTCATGGTGTAGGTGAGAAAAAATTAATTATCTCTCCCTTAACTCTTGTTTTTACGTTCTTTTCATTTCAAGGGTCTTTCTAAATGAAGCGTCTCGAGTTTCATTAGCTTTTGGGATAAGTCACTGAGTAAATGTTTGACTTTACGATTGTGTGATTTTAGGATTGTGTTTTGTTTTATATTAATTTGTCTTTTTGCCTTGACATTTAAGTTAACCTTGTTTTTAATTAAGTAGCACTTTTTGTTTAGGCTTAATCATAAATTTGTTTCCTTGGAAGAAATAAAATCTTGATCTTAAAGATTCACAAAATGTTGTAGCCATTTTTTAACTAAAATGGTGGAGCTTTGATATTAACCTCAATTTATACTCTCAAATTTTCATAGTCTCTCTCTTAGTCTATGATTGATTCCGAGACATTCGATTCTCTGTAATATTCTGTTTAGGAATAGCAATATGTTCAAGTGTGATATAATTAGTTGCTATAATTGCTTTTGTAGATTTTTTGTTACATTTAGGTGAAAACCACAAATGACTGACCCTGTTTTGAAAAATCCAGCTAGATATCTCAGCCAAATCGACCGCTTTGCAGTTTCAAGGGGCTCGGGGAGCTCACTGTCATCAGCTGAGCTCACCGGCACTAAAATTGCCCCAGTTGGCCCCTCATTCCCTGGAGCTATATAGCTGACCTTTTCAAAACCGGGTTAGACTCCAGAACTTGAGTTTTTGTAAAATGGCCAGGAAAATGCCTGGACTTTGCTTTCAGATAGATTCAATTCTTACCAGCTCATGCCTTTGTTGCAGGCTAGCCAGCCCGGTGTGCGTGTTCGTCAAAATTCCCAACACTCAGGCATACATGCAGCTGCAGTCCTGCAGGCAATAAAGTCAGAAAATTAACTTATCATAGAAAAACCAACATCACATGGCCAAAGTTTGAGCTGGCCTATCCCCCCTGCTTTAAAGAGCTGGCCAGCTCAAATGCAGATGGTCTTGTAGCCCTGTCCCTCTTGATTGCCCGGAGGCAGCAAGTTCCACCGGAATCGGCGGTGAAAATCACAAATGACTGACCCTGTTTTGAAAAATCCCGCTAGATATCTCAGCCAAATCGACCGCTTTGCAGTTTCAAGTGGATTGGGGAGCTCACTGTCATCAGCTGAGCTCACCGGCACTAAAATTGCCCCAGTTGGCCCCTCATTCCCTGGAGCTATATAGCTGACCTTTTCAAAACCGGGTTAGACTCCAGAACTTGAGTTTTTGTAAAATGGCCAGGAAAATGCCTGGACTTTGCCGGCCAAATTCCCAGTTCGTTGAGTAAGAAGCCAAATTCTACAACAAAGTACATCACCTTGCTCGATTCTTTGAGAAAGTGGTCTCTTAGCTACCGTCACACTTAATGATGCTCATCAGGCAGCCGCTAAAGATGAAAAATGGCTGTAAACTTAGCAAAAATCGCAAGCAAACCCAACTTGGGCCATTGTTGTTGCTTCACGGATAAAAAATAGCTACGTCAAAATGACGTTTTCAGAAACTTTGAGCCTCCAGTGCCTTAGGACAGCACCACTTTTCCCTGGTAGTTTCAAATAAAGAGTCACAAATTGCTATTCATCGTTTATAGGTGGAAAATCACTCCGAAAACGTAAAAACAGCTGGTAGTCAATAGGTTAATAAAGCAAAACAACTCTGTAACTTCAACTCTTTTACAGGCGGCGAGAAACTATTGTAGCTGACTTCTTTTGCTTAACAAAGTTTTTCACTATAAATAAAAAAGAGCTTAAACATGATAGCTTACAAAGAGCAGCCGTTTCAAAAATAAGCTCCTCACCGAATCATGATCAGTTTGTATCTTTACTCGTAACGGTTACCATCGTCTATTATTTCCTTCCAGTATCATTTGTCAATCAATAACACAATCGGGGAGTGACGACCTCAACAGGTGTAAAGTCTGGATGTTTAAACAAATTCTCTCAGCTAGAAGTATGATAAAGGAAGAGAGAACAGTAAGAGGAAAGTATATGTTGATACCAGCAATTTTCGAGAGAACGACTCATTCAACATTAATAAGGAAAGTGATTTAATATTACAGTCAGACCGTCTACATACATGGAAAGAGTCCAGAAAGAGTCATGCAGTTGTTAGAAGGAAAGCCAAGGCGAGAGAAAGTCTTATATTCCTCGTTACTAGACCAGTGTCTTCCTCAGAGCATGGGACAGTCGTGCCAGAAACCTAAAAAACGAGAGAAAATGAAAGAAACAGGCGAGGGAAATCCTGGCGATAAACCTAACCTGAGACAAGTTAACTTTTCGATCCATCTTCAAGGATTTTTTGGCAACAGGTAGGAATGAAAACTCTCACTAAATGTCCAAGGTACGTTCTTCCCCTCTTCTACACGTATCTGACTGTAAAGAGAATCGCCGGTGAAGAGTAAGCTATGTGTCAGAAATTTCCAAATTAAGTATAATAAGTCAGTGCCCCAAACTTTAACAAAGTCTCCACTTCTTTTGATGGGAACAATTCTCAGAAAGAATGACTTTGAATTATTAATTAAGAGTAATTAACTCAGTAACCAAAATAATACTCTAAAGAATACTTTACGAAATTCTTGTTTTTTTTGTTTATTTCTATGTTTTTTAGCCTTGAGATATTTTACACCAAAATACTTTCATTTACTGTTTTCTTTCTTTTCGGTTTTTTTAAGTTCTTTGGAATCAACACAGTCAAGACTGCCATTTCGCAATACATGGGGATTCCAAACTTACACATGTTTTTCTAAGAATACACATGACGCCGTACATTCATACCTTGAAATTTCATTTCGTTTGTACTGTCAGAGTTGCTTAACAGAAAACTAGCTAGTAGATTTAAGAGTGCTAACAAGATTTCATGCTTTTCAGGCTAGAATGATTACTGCCTTTTCCGCCCTAATATCCTTAGCGTCAAAGGCAAATTTATACTATCATTGTACCATTGTTGTTAGAAAATATCTTATCATAACAACAATGGCAAATGATAGTGAGAAATTTGTCCTCTGGCGTTATGAGGATTTTTCGTCGAATCCAACGACTAATTTGCTGAAAAAGTCGTATGGCCACGATTCCAAAAGTGGGCTCCGTTATTTTATCTGCATGCAAACGCCGGGAAATTTTTGAGCCCACGCTTCTTGAAAAATCTTTGGCTTTAGCGAGATTCGAACTCATGACCTATCGATTTGATATACCAATGACATGATCTTATCGACTCAGCTTCAATTGGGGCTGTTTATACGAGAGAAAATGAGCCAAGGCAACGGCTTACATAAGATGCGAACACCCCGTATAAATGATACAAAATATACGTTCACGGATTTCCCAAGCTCCGGCTTATCCTGGCCTAGGAGTTTTTATTTACACCTATAAATAGTTCCTTTCGCGTATTATGGAAGCCGTAGCCAGAGTAAGCCGCGGAATATTTCCTCTCGTGTAAACGGCCCTATTGTGAATCTGAAGTAGAGTTAGTGACGTAGTGATTTACAAGACAAGTGATAGGCTAATGGTCAGTTTAGTGTCTGCGCAAATGCAGAGTACATGCATTCATTTGGGGAACAGCTTGTGCTCTTAACAACTTTTCGTCCTTCTCTATATAATTTAATCCGTCGCTGGATAAAACTTTCCGGTGTCTGCGTGTTCGGATCTTGCCCACAAACTCGGATTTCTCGTCGTTAGGGAAGTCTTGTTTCTCTTCGCCGCTCGATAGTTCACAGGACGGTTCACTTGTCATTCACTTACCTACATCAGGTAAAAGAAGTTACAACAGGGTAGCGTCGCAAGAAGCATATTGGCGTAATGTAAGTAATGTATAATAGTTAAATTCTCAATCAACAGCTAAAACATCTCGCTCATTTCCACTACACTACTTGCCTTTTAGCTCAATCTTTTAACCTCGCTGGTCGAAATCATATAAGATCTAGATGATACGAAACTTTGCAATACCTCTGAGTGAATGCCCAGAAATTTCCTCTTCTAAAATCAGATTGTACTTTTTTTCTTGCTACAATTTTTTTTCTTCATTACTCTCACTTTGGATAGCTAGAACTGTTTTTCATTTCAGTTACCCACTACCTGTATTATTGTAATTGACTTTTCTATTCGTTTGCAGCGTTTTGGAAAAGAGTACAAAATGTTAATATCATCTCTTAGTAGGCGCAAACAATGGACAATCACGGGCTCTTATGAGTCCCAGACAAACTATGTTCGATTCCAATTTGAAGAAATATACCCTCTTGATCTTATTTCAGCTTCCGCCTTGGAATATGGCTGCATCTGACCCAGCGGCACAGCAATTCCTTAATCGTCTGCTACAAACCGATGGCATAACACCAAGCTTGGAAGACACCAACCCAGTAAGAACAATTAATGCAAGTGATAGATGAAAAACTGTATTGTAAATGTTATTATCGAGAACATTTTTCTTTGTTTTGTTGTTTTGCTTTTTACATCACATAGAGCTTGTAGCAGTCTTATTCGTGATAAAAGGATTTCAGGCAAAGTTTTAGCAAGTTTTCTCGTCAATATTTTGTTTGTTTACAACGCTGTACGCTATCAGCTGTGTTTAATATACATAGCTCCGAATAAATTTATTATTGTAGGATTCCTCGGAAAGAACTGACTGTTGTTGGATTTTAAAAGGCTAAAAAGGATGTCTTCCATTAAAACCGATGACAGAAATAAAGTATCGTTGGTCGAACTTTTCAGCTATTAAACTTTGATTCGAATATTTCCAAAATGATTGCATTATTCGAAACGACTAGCGGGTTCAATGTTTACAGTGATTCCTCACATTTGCATCGCGCATCCTCACTGCGCATAATTTTTGGCGTCATCTAGCGCGCGCTCGTGCACGCGCACATTTAAAACATGGCGGATTTGCCTTGAAATTGAGCTCTGTCAGTTGAATAATGGCCATAGCTCCCTAACAAGCATGGGCACCCCACCTTTTTACCAGTCACTGTAATCAGCTAATAACAAGCTTTGTGTGAGAAAAGACTGATCTGATTTCTATTGCTGAAAATTGAACAAATAAGGAAAATAGCAGATAAACTGTGGTCTTTTCTATTAGCAGTTTAGTAACCATGTCGAGAAATTTGGTTGAAATTTTTAATCAAGGTTGCAGCTTTCCGTCTAAATAACTTGAAATGCGTTCTTACCATAAGCATCAAATTATACCAAAATGGGGCATTTACAATGCCTCACAGCTCCTAAATTAGCATGGGCACCCCCCCCCCCCCTTTTTATTATAAAATTGAAGTTCTCGTATGATAAATATTCACTGGACAAGGTTTGAACAAAAATCTATTGTCACTTTTATTTCAGAGGAATTACCTTAAATAATCACCTCATTAATGTTATTTAGATGGGTACGCTTGACCTGACTCGACTGTTAATTTTGAGAGGATCATGATATCATGACAACCGAAACACTGAAACTCAGTTTATGTGTACGTATGTTGAAATCCTGTACTGCTTTATTTTACTGAGTGATTTGGTTTTTAATACTGCTTGTAATGTTTTTAGAGAACTTGTACAAGAACTAAGTTCTACGAAAGTTTCCCCTGGCCTTTACTTGAGTATCATCAAATGTATTTGCCCATATAATCTGTAGAAGTGTCAGCAAAGCCTGTTCTCTTGTATACAAGCGATAACAGCTTTAGAAGCTGGTAATAATTAATTGTCTTTTTGCAATAGGTCATTCCTCGCCCTGTACAGTGTACAGAAGGGAATCATCTTCCTTTGTAAGTATTACTGAACGACAAAATTACAAAAAAAGAGATAAACGAGTTTAGGATGTTATAAAAAAGGTAACGCTGTGCTTAGGGAAATAATCAAATTGCAAAGCCCTTTTATGGGTTGTGGTTAAATTACAGGCTTTACGTAGCCACATAGGAATACGCCTTGATAACAGAAATGGGAGCTAAAAGAGTATGGAGCATGTTCCCCCCTGATGTTACCTTTTCCATTTCGCCCTAATCATCCTTTTTCAAGCAATTCACGCCAATAATGAAAGAGAAACTGTTGTACGACTAGGTCAAAATGAAATAGGTTACCAAAGCGTAATCTGAAACATGTAAATGTAGACTTACACTTTACAGGATACACCATTATTACATCAACTACATACACAAGAACCTACGGAAATTCAATCACTTAGCTTTCATCATATATTGCTTGATTCATTCATTCATTCATTCATTCATTCATCCCTCCTTCCCTTCCTTCCTCCCTTCCTCCCTTACTCCCTTCCTCTTTTTCTCCTTTCCTCCCTTCCTTCTTTCTTTCCTACCTCCCTTCCTTGCTTCCTTCTTCCCTACCTCCCTTCCCCCTCCCTTCTTTCCTTCCTTCCTTCCTCCCTTCCTTTCTCCCTCCCTCCCTCCTTCCTTCCTCCTTTTCTTTCTCCCTCCCTTCCTCCCTTCCCTCTTCCCTCCCTCTTCCTCCTTCCTTTCCTTCCTTCCTCCCTCCTTCTCTCCTTCCCTTCCTCCCTCCCTCCCTTCCTCCCTTCCTTCCTCCCTTCCTTCCTCCCTCCTTCCTTCCCTTCCTTCATTCCTTCCTTCTTCCCTCCCTTCCTTTCTTCCTCCCTTTCTTCCTTCCTTCCTTCCTTCCTTCCTCCCTTCCTTCCTTTTTTCCTTCCTCCCTCCCTCCCATCCTTCCTTTAATTTCTTCCTTCCTCCCTCCCTCCTTCCTTCCTTCCTCCCTCCTTCCCCACTTCCTTCCTTCCTACATTCCTCCCTTCCTTCCTCTCTCCTTCCTTCCATCCTCCCTTCCTTTTTACCTCCTTTCCTCCCTCCTTCCTTCCTTCCTTCCTTCCTTCCTCCCTCCCCCTCCTTTCCTCCCTCCCTCTTTCCTTTCTTCCCTTCTTCCTTTCTTCCTTCCTCCCTTCCGTCCTTCCTTTCACCCTCTCTTCCTCCCTCCCTTCTTCCTTCCTTTTTTCCTCCCAACCTCGTTTCCAGGGCTTTTCCCTAGAAAGAAAAATGGCGCCCGCCGCCATATTTCTTTCTAGGGAAAAGCCCTGGGAACGAGGTTGCCTTCTTCCCTTCTTCCTTCCCTCCCTTTTTTCCTTCCTTCCTTCCTTCTTCCCTCCCTCCTGCACTCCCTTCCTTCTTCCCTCCCTCCTTTGTTCCTTCCTTCCTTCCTTCCTTCTTCCCTTCCTAACTTCCTTCCTTCATTCCTTCCTTCATTACTCCTAGGCATGTCCCGATTGCCTCGGAAAAATAATCTGCGCAAAAATTTGCAAAAGAATGCTCAGATAGAGCTCTAATTTTTGGAAAAGCGCCTGAAATTTTTAGAAATAGTGTTCCAGAGTTGCGCATAATTTTTATTAATATTCTTAGGTTTCTCAAAGTAATAGCACTCATTTGTCTAAACGGTGACCATAGAGGTAAGACACTAATGTTTTTCGAACAAAACGTCTTTATTATGCTATCAAAGCGAAGTGAGAATGATAAAATAAATGACATTTTAGATAAACACCGAAACATGTTTCTGTTTTTAAATATTCAAACGTTCAGTTGCTATTGTTTGTAAATAATGAATTAGATTTCAGTAAATAAAGGCAGCCCTCCAATAAGCGCCGCACTCTAATCACGAAAAATTTAATGAACGCTGCGGCGCTTAATCAAATAAATACGATAACTCGGCTTTCTGAAAACGTTTCGAAGACAAAATATTGCTCTAAATATGTGGAAAAGTGAAAAAGTTCTTCAATGTTGCCCAAAATGCAAACGTATTACTTAGATTTTGCCCCAAAGCCAAGAACGTGCTCAAGAGTGCTGGAAACGTAAAAGAGCAGTGCTCCAAATTCGAAAAAGTGCTCAAAAAGAGCCCAGCGCATTCGGGACAGGCCTCCTCCCTCCCTCCCTCCTTCCCTTCCTTCCTTCCTTCCTTCCTTCCTGCCTTCGTTCAGTTATTCAGTCAGCCATTAAGTTACTTATTTGTTTTCCATTATTTATAATATTCACCAGTATTTGATGTTCAATTGGTCATTCATTTATTATCTCTTTCTTTCATACAGGAGAGTATCAATTCCACCTTCGAATGCAATCATAACACATTTACAGGTTAGAAAAGGAAGTGTACAAACAAGAAACACAGCAAAACTCTCTCTTAGCAAAATAACCGATCAATACAATGCTCTTAGTTGTAGCATAAGGGCACGGTCATCACCGTCTGCAAATATCATTGTTACATGCGTATAATGCTTTCTGCTATTTCCCCCTCTCTACAGATTTTCCAACCTACAAAATGATTCTCCTGGATACCGCCTTTAATTCCCTCAATTCTGGCAATCAACGCACAATAAATTTCTTTTGCAGCAAACATCAAAGCATTGGATAATTTTACAAAAGCCTTGGGCTGCCATCAAAAAATCTGTGATGGGTACTCTTTTGAGAAATGACAGGGTTTGCGTTCAACCCCCGCCCTCTCAACGCCTCGGGCCTAAGAATGGTTAAAAGAGAAACACTCTCATACAAAAATGCAGCTAAGATAAAACGTCTTAAGAGGTTGATGGGAATGAGTCTAGATACCAATGAAAACTGGAAAATGCCATTGATTCTGGTCGTAAGCGTATAATTGGTCACTGCCATGACTGCTATAATATAAGTTTACGTCGGTATTTATTATACGTATTTATTTTTTTCCAAACCAGGACGATGCAGGAAGAAACAACGTCATGACGACGTTGGGGAACGAACCTACTGAGGACTTGACCTAGTGAAGGCTTCTGTTCAAAGCATCGCATTCTGGATTAAAAGAAAACCACATTTTTTTGTTATTATTATTTACCGTTAACCTTCCAAAAAATTGTTAGTCCACAAACAATCCAAAGACTGGGGATTCCTAGCCAAAGGCTAAAATCTTTGACAAAACTGCTGAGGAAATTCCTATCTGGAGCGTGTATAGGTAAAATAAATAATAAACTAAGAACATTTTCCATGTTATTTGTGATTGCTTAAAGTTTAAAAGGTGACTGGTAAAACTCAAATAGTTATAAAAGCGTTATATATCTTCTAATTCATTATCTGACGGTCCACCATCACAACAAGGTCTACAATCGATAGAACAAGAAATATGTTATAAGTCAATCACTTTGGTACACCGTGTAGCCTGTGTTGATGGTAAATTTATCTTTTACGTGTTCCAAACTTGAACTAACTTGAAACTATTTATAAAACTGAACGCGTATCAGATGATATGCCAAGATCGCTAGAACTGACAATTTGCCAATTGGATGGCATGCTATCACTTTGGAAGGTTTGTTTTTGTCCCTGAATTTACACGTGAAATTTTAAGGAGTTTGATGAAGGGATTGTAATTTAGTAAAAATGTTTTGAAACACTTTCAGTTAGTTGACACCCCATAAGGGCACTGCAGGTTGCTGGGAAACTCTTTGTTTTTCGTCTACTAATTTTCAACTTCAAATCCCAATTTTAGACCTTCATTAAATCTTCAATAGTTCCTATTTCCCTCAATTTAACTGATCCTTTGAGAAAAATTATCTCTTCCCAAATACACCCAAACATCACCAAAAATTCACAAAAATCCCACAACATAGCTTTGTGTGATGTGTAGAGGGATTTTTGATTGCTTGAAACGCGAACAAGTTATTAACATTAAATCCATGTCAAGCGACCTGAAAACGGTGTTCAGGTATACCACCGCCTGAAGGTGGCTCAAAATGGTTTCGTTATTTTTAAACAGCAACTCTTTGATCTGATGGATCGATACTTCCACAATTTTTCGTTTGTTCCCTCGAACATGGTATCAAAAAATTTTCCAATTATTTCTCAACAAGTTGTGATCACTGTTTTGCCAAATAAGGTTATCATAGCAACAGTACAGCCTCTGTTGAATGCTTTTGAGTTACAGGCACATAAAGCCAAAATTAAGGGTGTTTCTAAGAAGCTGTACTGTTGCTATGGTAACCTTATATGTAAAAAAATTGATCACAAATTGTTGAGAAATAATTGGGAAATTTTGTTCAAGAAAACGAACAAAAAATTGTGAGAGTATTGATCCATCAAAGAGTTGGTGTTAAAAAAATAACTAAACCATTTTGAGCCACCTTAAGCACGTCACCAAAAGTGTATCTCGTTGATCTTGTTGAAGAACTGTTGGGTAAGTAGGTACAGGTAGGTAGGTAGGTAGGTAGGTAGGTACAGATACTAGGAAGGTATAAGTCAGATTTAACTACACTAGCCACACACAACAAAAGCTGGTTTCCAGGCCAGGGTGGGGGGCGTATGCATTATACATTATATATACTTAATTATCATCTCCCCATCAGGGCTTTTCAGGAATAATTTACAACACTGGCCGGGAGACTTAACCAGACTGCTTGCGTCGTTTAAAATTAATGAAGTAACGAATAAGTACCCCCGTAATGTGAGCATCGATAAATAAAATGTTGAGAACGAGTTGAAAATATGTACATACAAGTTGAGAGATATCATGGTAAGATATCGTACCATGACCCAGCAGAAGGCAATTCAAGTAGGCAAGAGGGCTTCGGGGTGTACCCGAGGAAGCTAGTATGGTTATTATCATTATGAAAAGGATCTATTCAAGATCCTCCCCAATATCTGATTTCCACTGTGTAGTACTGGTAACAAGTACATCCGGGTGTTTTGAGAAGGCGTGCGATGAAAATAAAGTGTAGGTTCGACTCCTGTTGGGAGAACTCGGAATTAATTGTGCGTGTGACAAGTGTTGAATAAATCACATCTTTAAATAACAAATGAATGTTGCATAGCAAGACTTTTGGTTTCCATTCTCGTAATGTATAGAATTCCAATGTTCTAATCGTTGCTTTACTAATAAGTCCATTCAGTGATATTCACCCTCCCTCACATGTGGTCAGTCAGTGCTAAAATGTTGTACAAAACAGGTAAAAAACTAACTTCTTGTATTTATTCATTTGTGTGTTTACTTCATTCCTTCCTCCCTTCCTCTGTTCATTCATTCATTCATTCATTCAATCATTCATTCATTTATTCATTTATTCATTTATTTATGTTTGTTTGTTTAGTACAAAATCAAATTATTTGAATTTCATTACTTACATCACTTGTAGACTGAGGCAAGGAGCCTGTTTTTTAAAGGACTGCAAATTTTGAGATGCTAAAGACTGTTACTAGGATTAGTGTTGCGCGTAAATATTCTCAGTTCAGTTGCCATTTGTCACATGGCAAATGAAGTGCAATAATAGTACAATATATTTTGTATGGTCACTGTGGGCCGGGTTTTTGGGGACATATTAGGTGCGGTTACATGGGTCACTTTTGATTACCGTGGTAACTGACCCTTTCACCAAGGGAAACTGAAGTTAGTGAGTGTGACCATACTTTTCCAAGGTAAATTTCTTGTGGTAAATACCCATGTATACGTCGAAAAGATCATACATTCATTTGTGAGGAATCCCTGTCAGGTTATTTTTAGATCACTTGCCAGCCTCGGAAATACCACCTGGGTTGTTAATAGCCAATGACATACAGTATTGAAAATACACGCGTGCAGGGGCTGAGCGCTAAGCGTGGGAATCCTTTGCTATCCCTAAAATAAGGCGCGTATGGCGAATGTACTCTCTAACCTACCTTTATTTCTTCTTGATTCTGAGTATTCTGAAAAAGGAATACACTTAAAGGAATCTAAGTTGTATCTGTTGCCAGGACGTGAAAAATATCCCAATAGTCAAAATTATAAAAGCATTTGATCCTTTTTAATATTTTAGAGGACGCACATCACCATGTTTAATCTTTCAAAGTACTCTGATTTTGGAATATCCAAAAGATGTCCCAAAAAAATATGCCCTAAAATTCTTAACATTACATAGAGCAAATTAAGCTGCCTCATATGGATCTATTTCGAGCAGTTTTCTGACGTATACTTTTCTGACTTTCAGTCTTTACCAGTTGATACAAAAATAAAAGAACTAGGCTGTTTTATGAGGAATTAACTAATACACTCTTGCCTTGGTAACCTGTTAGAGCGCTTTTCAATTGAGTGTCGTAAAACCAAAACCAAAGCAATTAATCTGACCAATCACAACAGAAGTAAGCAGTACAATGAGCCAATCAGAATACGAAGCAATTACATGCAGCCGGCGCAAAGCGCGGGAAAATACGCGCTTGCAAGTTACGATTGGTTTTGGTTTTGCTTCTCATTGGTTAAGAAAGTGGCGCGAGTTTTCCTGGCCAATCACAGAGCGAAGCAATGCAAAACCAAAGCTAAACGTGAATTATTTTCGACACTCAATTGAAAACCGCTCTATGCAAGCTATAAACCATAACCTGTTCAACTGCGTTTAAAAAAAAAAAAACAAATTGAAGTTAATAAGAAAAGAAAGTTATGATATTTTGTCGGTATCGTTATTGTTTTTAAAAGCTTAAGTTATATTGACGGCAGGAACTCAAACTCTAGGGGGAAGCCGATCAAAATGATACATGTGCATGATTCAAAATCTGATAAACAGCTGTCAAAAAGCTGCCAAGGAAATGCCAAAAACTAACGCGCTTCACACTTCATTGAAAAGGTTGGAGCTATTCGTCCGAATACTGTACACAAAGAATTCTAAGCGGCGCCGTTTCGACGCCTAACTTGATTAATTTGAATTTTTTTTGTCTGTTTGCTTGTTTGTTTTTTGTTTGTTGGTTTGTTTATCTGTTTGAACTGGTAAGAATTAAATCAGCGTTTAGATAGTGCACGGGTCTGTGAGAGAAAAAGCTTGTATGGTTTGGAAAGGTTGTAATAGTGCTGGCTTAGTTTGTGTAACTGGATGATGTTTTGCTGCTGAGAATCTTTAATTTAGGAAGATTCCTCGGTGGACGTGGGAAGTAACATTAAAACTATCAAAAGTGTATTAAGGCAGGGGCACCCAACGACAAGTTTCGGTAGATATCTGTTCGGTGGAGGGTAGTTCGCCTAAGGCTTTCGGCGTCGATTAAAGAGTGCACTCGGATTTTCCTAAGTAAAACGTGGCCTAAAACATTCGTAATGTGGCAATCATAACCCCTGAGGTTTTCGGAAAGGTCGTTATTGCTGTTTTTGGCAGTAAAAAACGTCAGCTAGCATTTTCGGAAGGAAAAAAGGTTCCCTAGAAAATTCATTTCAGCTAGTATTTTCTCAAAGAAAGATATTGTTCCCTAAAATTTTCGGGCAATTAACATTTCAGCTAGGGAATCCGAACAGATCAAAGTTTTCTAGCTAACCAAAACATCACTTTAAACAGACTTCAAACACCATAAGGTACTTAAAAATGCCTTTCTACAGCTTTTGGCTGGTTTGGCTCGTTGGGTGCCCCTGTTAAGGCACTTAAGGATTTTGTGTATGCCTAGCCAAGCAACGACTTTGTGTGGAATGGGGCTATTATGCAGCCCTATGTTCCAAGTGATTGTTGACTAGTTGACTTATCTAAACTGTTGGGTTCGTACTGTCTCCGTTTAGTGTCTTTTATGCGGACTTTATGTCAAAATTGCTTAGCAATTTGTCTACCTTACTACGAGGTAAATTTGTTGCTTGAAAAGAAGAAACATTCCCATCATACTTTGTTTTCTTGCAATGTCTTTTGTTGTTGTTGTTGTTGTTGTTGTTGTTGGGGTTATTGATTTTGACCCGTGCTGAATTCTTTTACCCTATCTTCTGAAAATAGTTTGGACTAAAGAATGCTTGTTTGTTTATTCCAAATGCTTGCTATTCAACAGTTAATCTGGAGTCTAAAACTCTTCGTTTTCGCGGCTGTCGCCCATTTTGAGCACAAAATTGCTTCAAGAAATCCATGCGAAGTTGCTCGAGCGGGTCCGAACGGCTTTTACCGGACCGGCTCAGCAAGGCCGGACGAGTTATATAATAAGCAGACTTAATATGCAAATACAACAAACAAAATAAAAATGATAATTATGGAGCTAAATATATATATATATTAGAATTATTTAAGTATCAGCTGATAAAGAGCGGTAGTATTGATCAACCAAAGTGTAAGCGCTTGGAATTGCTGGAAATTGGCGTGAAACTCGTCGATGGCTTACTTGTCGTGCCATTCTAAACTTGAATTTCTTGATGCTTGCGTTCAATGTACCCTTACTTTATCTGTGTACAGACAGGAACGTGAGTTTACAATAGAAGGAAACTTGAATCTAATATTTTGAAGTATACTATAAACATTTAAATTTATTAGTTTTACTTTTTTAGCAAAATAATTACAACTTGTGAAATTACAATAAATTTGTTTGTACCTTTATAAAGATATATTATAAAGTTACATCAGCACAGTAATTTTCAAAGAGTTATTTTAACTCCTGAAGTGGGGTTAAACTAACTCCTCAAGGTGGAGTTATTTTTGTTCGGAGTTACTTTAACTCCAAAAAGAGTTATTTTAACTCCAGCAAAAGAGTTTTCTCTTTAACTGGGGAGTAAATTTAACTCCTAAATTGGAGTTACGCTGTGGGAGTTATTGTAACTCTGAATTGGAGTTAAAGTTAACTCCCTGTGGAGTTAAATTAACTCGTTTGTGGAGTTAAATTAACTCCTTTTGTGGAGTCATTTTTAAGGGGTTAGTATAACTCCCCTTTGGGAGTAATTATGGAGTAATCGCAACTCTCCAAGAAGAGTTAAAACAACTCTATTTGGGGAATTATTTTCATAGAGTTACTTTACCTCTGCAAAGGGAGTGGATATAACTCCTCGTTTAGAGTCATTAATTAATTAGGAGCTGGCATAACTGAAACTAAACAGAGTCATTACTTTACTGTTGTTATTTTCAACTCTGTTCAAAGGCTCGTGGGATAAAGAACATGAAAGCTTGGATCACTCGCATGACAAAAACGTTGCAGCGGTATGCCATAGTCGTCCCCTTTTGCAATTCACCATTGGCTCGCTGAAACAAAAGAGCTTTTGTAATGCATCGTTTTCGGTGGAAAAAGCGGCTTCCCAAAGGTCATGCTGTTTATCTCTTCCTTCCCCACCCCGGTAAGCTTCTGAAGCTTCCCTTCCCTTCCCTTGTATCTAGGGAATACAGGTTTGAGAAGAAGGGAAAGTTCGAGAAAAATAATCCCACGGATCGAAGGATAAATGGATGAAGTATTGGCAGTACAATGTAATCACAAAAGGTCACTCTCTTATCACTGGTCACGCTCCCTACCCTACAAGAAAATGATTAGAACACGTGATGTAACACGTGAGCGATCTCGCGTTCAAAGGTTTGCGCCAGTGGCGGTTGGTATTGAAACTTGTACTGAATCGGCGCGAATTTATCTTCATTTTTGGATCTTTAAGTACGAAAGAAACTATATCAGGTAAGTGTTTTAGAGACTTGTGTTTCGTTTTAGTCGATTTGTCTCGCTTTAACAGTTTATTTATAAGAATACTGACAAAGGAGACGGTGGTGAATGCTGCATGTAAGATCATGTAACGTGTTACAGCTTAACGGTTGTGATTTTGTTCCCGTAAACCTTTCCGAAAATCACGATTAAATGCCTTCATTCAGTGCTCCTCGATCGAAGACCAAGAGAAATATATTAATTCAAGTGAATTTTCGCAGAAACAACAAACCACAACGAGTTATTGAGTGATTTTTGTAGCAAAATACAAGCACAAAACTTCGAAGCGTTCACGTTGTAATCCATCTCCATCCGTTCTAAAGAAGATTATTCAGTCTCAACTTAACTAAATAGTTTGAAGTTTCACTGAATTAGTATGGCGTCCGAACAAGAAATGAACAATTATTTTCGAAAGTTTTCATGTATGTAATGTCTGTCAACTTATCAAAGTGTTGCATTGCTAAGCTTGACTTATTTGTGTTATTTGTCTTAGATAACCATGGATGAAGAGTTAGCAAGATTTCTCAATACAGTCTGCAGTTGATATAAGCAAGAGTCCATTGATAATCTTATAAATGACGAGGTAAGTTTTGAGACAGTGGCATGGCTACATGATCATGTACAAAGTATAAGCATGCATCTTAATTTGAAGAAAGTCTGCTACAAATCCAAAATGGCAAAGAAATGAACCTTTCATAATTCAACTACAAATGCTGTGCTTGTTGGTTAGATGGCAAACATGGCTATTTGTTCCAAAGAATATTAATGAAGGAAAATGTTGTATACCTTGTTTCTTGCTGTGCAGGAAATATTTCTCAGGATGCAGGAATTGAAATATTTTTATTTGGGTGTTGCTAAATTTGGACAGTAAATCCTGTTAAACACAGCCACAAGTGAATTAATTGTTGCTGTTGTTATTGTTATTATTATTCACTTGATTCAGGGCCATTTGGCTGTGTGAGATTTATTTCTTTGAGTGTTTGACTAGGTGTTTTTTATGTAGCACCTCACATTCAAGATGTACGGTACTTGTAATCTCATGGAACTTCATTCATATCACACAGAACAAACTACAAGTTGTAGTCTTTTTGATATGAGGCAGAAGCTTGTATAGTTAAATGTGTATATTTCCTTTCTTTTAACATGAAGGCTGAGTTTGATCAGTTCTTTGGCAACTATTTAGGATAATAGTAAATGCTTCCTCTAAAATAATAATCATGGGTGATCATAACTTCAAGCAGATTATATATTTGAGTTGCCTTTTTTTTTTTTTTTGCACTGAAATGGACATGGCAGTTTTGTTTGTTTGCATCATAACATCTATGTACCAGTGACTCTGACAGTGCAGTCTCCCAAACAGCCATTATTAGTGGTTGACACAACACTAAGGGAGCACCGTTGCATGACGACCACTAATAATGGCTGCCTCAGGTAGACCATGCAACAGTGGGGAATAATGACAACTTTTAAATTTCATATCTGGGGTCTACAATGCATACATTTGCATAAAAAGATAATCATGCTGAAACTGATGTCTAGATACTCAAGTACTGAATACATTCTTTTTGTAGGATGTATGAAGAGTCCATTGATGTGGAAACAAGGAACACCAAAGCTCTCCAAGGATTATAGCCATTGGTGACTTAAGGACCTGGCCCCGGTTGTTCGAAAGACGATTAATGCTAACCCAGGATTAAGAGTTAACTGAAGTCTTCATCTCACTCGTTGAGAAAGTTTTGTAAGTCAAATTGTACACTTAAAGTAAAGTTAAATTCCAATCAAAACTTAAGGATGAAAGTCTTTTTGAAATGTTTTTGTTGAACATTACCAGTATTTACAATGTAGACTGTACTCAAAGTTTGCTCCAACCCGTGATTACATAGCTTAATCATGCTTTGAACAACTGGGCCCTGCTGTGTATTACGTTGGAGGGAGTTGAAGGGATTTCTCTGGGGACAAGCAACATGGCATTGTAGTGGGTTTCATGTGGCTTGTTAAATATTTAAATATATACCCACACCGAGTGTGGCAATGTATTTCTATTTTGTGAAGACAGACGCCAAGAAGCAACAATGAGAGTGGCGGTGAACAAGTTCACCTCTGCCCTCTCATAATTTCAATGTTTCTTTAAGGGGCCACTGTCATGAGTTGACTTCAAAACATTTGACAATTCTTTTTTCCTCTCTTTTAAAGGAATCAAATATTCATGTTTGCCCAGAGTTTCTGAACTTTTTACTATAACCATTGCCAACTTGTCCATGCCATTTTAAATTTGGCACATCAAACTGAATTTTTCAAGTTTAAATTTGAGTAAGTACTGGCAAATGTGCTTATGTGATAGTATCCTGTTAAGGCTTCAGCCAAAAACAAAGTTTAAAATGTTTTTAATGCACACATACCATGTGTATCTTGTTCCTGATAGAACCTTATGAAAATTAAATTATAAGCCAGTTATATTTTTTAAAGAAAAGATAGAGTTGTGTTCAAACAAACAGATTGAATTTTGTTGTATAGTCGTTTAAATTCAAATGTTCTTCAAATTTGACTTTCATACCTGGAAAGATTGTCATGTTTAAATGTTTTAATCATGCATACTTGTTCATTCTTTATTTATCAATATAATCATATTAGAAATTTACATTTCAAATGTCAATGATAATACAAAGTATGTAAGAAACTGGTGTTCAGATAAGAAAATGAAATCTGATTGAATTAAACATGTTACAGTCAATTTATGTGATCTGTTGTTTTCATCTTAAAACTACATAGGGTGACTGTGCTGGAGTTAATTTACCTCTAATGCCGGAGTGACTATAACTCTGATTATGGAGTTGAAATAACTCTACTCTTTTATGCGGCAGAGTTAAAATGACTCCCTTGTTGGAGCTAATACAACTCCAAAATTGGAGTTAAAAATGGGAGTTAAAATGACCCCCAAAAGGAGTTATATTTAACCTAACATTTTAACTCCACATTTGGAGTTACAGTAACTCCCTTATGGAGTTTAAATAACTCCTTTTGCAGAGTTAAAGTGACTCCCACACTGGAGTCATTATAACCCTTAAAAAGGAGTTTAAAAAAGGAGTTAAAATAACCCCCAAAAAGGGGTTATATTTAACCTAAAATTTTAACTCCACTTTTGGAGTTAAAATAACTCTTTAAAAATTACTGTGAGTCTTTTACAAAAACAGTTTAATAACACACAGTGACAATGTTGCAGTCGATCTTTACTCAGCTTTGTAGGCTTAAGCTTGAACTGCGAATCGGGCTCCTTGAGTCTCAAAGTGCATCAATCACTACCCCACATCTATTTTAAAAAGAAATACATTGCAAGTGGTTACTATTCCGGCTGCTAACAAGCAAGCATGCATTCGATATCAGTTGGTAGAGAGTCAAAGAGGCATGTAGCAGCGAGTTGGCTGTAATCATCTAAAATCCAACACGAGCGAGTGGAATAATTGCTTTATCAAAAACATCCACGAAATATTGCTGGATCTTGTTGATTTCATTTTGCAAGAAAGATTAGAAGACAATTTAATGATCGACATTAAACGGGCATGGAATTACGACAGGTATCTAATCGCCGCTTGGCGAATCAAAACTCTGAAATTGCATTAACCAATGGTCCGGTTTATAATAATTTCATGATCAAATAACATGGTACTGTAAATCATATACCGCAAAGAGTACT
>JAEMWC010000366.1:497500-510000 GCA_016490735.1 Pachyseris speciosa
GGTATCCTCATTCCTGTAGGTTCAGGTACTCTTGGTTTAATTATTGTATTATATGCTAATAAGCCACTCTGATTGTCCGCAAATAAACTGTATAAAGTTTATGATAGTTGTCAACTTTCTTGGATAACCCAGAATTTCCCGGGTACGGCACCAATCCACGTAATCTGCCGGATAAAATCAACCTTTGAGTTTTTATCTTAATTTGAAATTAAGTCCGATTTTCTCCCAAAGTAAAGAATGTTTTTAATGTTAAATTTCATACAGTTCTGGTGGCATCCGTTTTGTTGTTGTTGCTGTTGTACAGTCAGTTCAACGACTGATGATGGCTTGTACCACATGCAAGACTAGATGGGACTAGATGTCCTTACCGACATCCACGATTTGTGTCTCTGCGGAGGGGTGGGTCGACAATAGGGGAAGTGGGGTGAGGTACTGCAAAAAGACTGTCTCTACATTTCAAATCTACATTTTTTCTCTTTTTTGTCTAAATAATGTAAATATTTCGGCGGAAGCGGTAAAAATACAACTTGACGTCTAGTGCAATTTGCGCAGTTAGTCCTCCAAATCAAAGAAGTACAGGTACAGGTGCAGGTTTAAGATCGCAAGTCACTATCGGATCCTTCATGGCCGAGGTTCTGTTGTCTCTACTTTTTCTTCCAGAAGAATGTATGTGTCACCAGAACAGCTTGACCACTTTCTTGACTTTATAACCAGCGCCCACATTGTGCAAGACTTGCCATTTGGCGAGAAAACGCTCAAGTTGTCTACGAAAGAAGAGATTGCAGTGCCAAACGAAATCAGAACATTAATCCCCGAGCGAATAGTGCAGCAGTATTATACGTTTTGTCGTGAGTCAGGTTTCGTACCGATGGCACATAGTACACTACTCGCAATTTTAAATGTCTGCTCGGCGTCTACAAGAAACTCCCTTCCGCTCCCGCCCTCCCCATGGGATGGGCCCTGATTGGACAGAAGTGTTCTCGCGCCAGAAGTAATCGTTTTTCTACTAAACAGAAAGAGTACTTGAGAGCCAAATTTCAGATCGCAGAGCGCACTGGTCGTAAAGCAGATCTGCAAGTGTGGCTATAGCTATGTGGAAAGCGAAGGATGTCAATGGTCAATGGCTCTTTGACAGTACCGAATTTCTTACTGCGCATCAGGTTGCTAGCTTTTTTTCCCGTTTTGCTGCGAAGAAAACCACCGCCGAGGATATGGAAGACGATGACGAGGATGAAGATCACCATGCTCACTTATAATATGAAAACTATTTACAGCAGATGAGAGATAACGTTGTAACAAGCATGTCCATCCAAAATGCCCATCCAATCGTTTACGATTCATTTACCATCTGTGAACTTGTACAAAAGTCTAAACTTGCATCGTTTTCGATAAAAATGCTGCATTTGTTCCTCATTTGGCCTTGACATTTCTAACATTAAGATCAAGCGAAAGCAACCCTACATTAACATCCTTAGAGACCTTGGAAAGGGCTGCAAATGTCAACTTGGCACCTTAAAATGACAGTAGACGTTTTCCCAGCCGGAAGCTTCTTCGTTTCGAGTTTCAAAAATATTTGTTATCAGTACCAGGTCTAGGTGTAAGGCAAGAAAACTTCATCATTTGTCTTTTTGACGTATTTTCTCAAGTTATTGGCCCAAATAGTGTTTGTTTAAATTCACGAAAAGTGACATTTAGCACAGCAGAATTAATATTTGTCCTTTATTAAGCTGGCACTCAGAAATGACGCACGTGCAAGGTTGCCTGGAAGTTTAACTTGTGCTGATGAGAAGAAAACATGTACACAAATCAGTTTCTTTTAAGTGATCTTTTGATTTGATAATGCAGGCGTCCAGAAGCAAAATTAAAATCGTTAGCAAGGCTACAAATTCTTCATTTTCAAAAATTTTATATAAAGCATGTTTTACGTGTGCTTTTAGCGGATCCTGGATTCTAACAGCTGTAACCTGATATTACTGATGAAAGTAATTTGCATACTGAGTCACAAAACGTTCGCGGCATGTAGGTTAGGGCGCTTCATCCTTCAGTTTGGCGCTTCTTCGGTGTTCAGCAGCATTTTGAGACAAAAGGTGAGCTGGCAGATGAGAAAGAGAGGAATTGTTACGCTTTGAAAAAACATAAACAAACTTCGTTGGAAAGAATGCGTGCTGGTTGAGTCACAAACAGTGTTTACAGAATGACACACTTGAAAAGATGGCAACGAGAAACATTTTGAGGCCGTAAAACTAGCCCTTAAACAGAGAATAGGGTAAGTACTTTAACATTTATCACTTTGTTCGTCATGATTACCAAGACTTTTTTGGACAGTCGTTTCATAACCTTCGCCTGGTCCACTGATGATTGTTATGCATATGTTAAAGATGGCGTTACTTTATGTTGTCTGTAACATGATTTTCAAATAATTTCAGAGAAGCTCAAAATAATTTCCCCAAAATAATTTTTACATAATATGAAAGTTTGTTGCTTGTAGTGTTTTCACCTTCTATCTTAAAAATTTCTGATCAAAGGCACATGATGAAAATCGTCGCTTTTTTCAACTACCTCTCGTGGATAAACGACAGGTAGCTGTACGCTTTAGCTTTTTATAATTACTCAGATTGTTGTAATTCTAAAAATATTATATATTTGGGCCAACGACGAGTTATACTTAAAATTTTAGCAATATGCTTTGTTTCTAGCGCGGTTGTTTTGAAACGCGAGTCAAGCGAATTATAGTGAATTTCAACCCTGTTTTTGGCTTGCAAAATCGACGGCGGGGCTTGAAACGGTTTTCCACGTTTTTCTCGGAAACCAACGGATCTTTCGAATAAAAAACTACATAGCGTTTGTATACTTACTTAGGTCTACCAGTATGCAAAAGAAGAGCGATTTCGATTTTTTGAGCCTTGCCACGAATCGGCGATTTTGGTCGATTTTTGCATGGATTCGCTCTTAAGCTTCAAAAACCATTGCCGAGTGTTTTCTAATTCTGGTGTGCATTTATCTGTAGCTTGTTTTGCCATTTATGATAATTTGTGCTAATGAAGCAAAACACGTAAACAAAGATCTTCCTATTTTAAAAACACTGAAAAAATACGCTTTCTAAAGAATGCAAATATGCATTATTTGTTTTAAATTATTAAATCACATGAAGAAGCATGATATTCAGTTTTCTTTCTTGACAAGTCATCTATCCAAACAGGTCCGTTTTAAAAGTCTTGTTCCAATAGCTCAGAGTACTGCAAGGTGGTATAGCCGGGATGTATGTACAAGTTAAAGTTTCATTAAGCTTTTTTGCACTTACTGAGCATTAGTGATAATTCGTATTAATCTATCTGTCGCATTCAAATGGTTGAGATTCACTCACACCGGTTTCCAGCACTTTCCAACACCTTTTTTTATGATGGATCATTACTACCAATGTCTATATGTTATAACCTTTATAGAGGAATCAAGAAATGCCTAATCATTGGTGAACAGGTTATAAAAATTTTTAACATAATAGGATACCATAGCAACACTGTAACCTGTTAACAATACCCCTAATTTTAGTGTTAAGCGACAATAACTGAGAAAAGAGCTCGGTAGCACCCTTTTTTTTTACTTCCGCAAATAATTAGCATAATAAATTTTTTGCATAATAATCGAGTGTAAGAGTGTATATCCAATCGTTGCACTCCCAAATGAGCTTGATAATTGACATCTTGCATTTATATTTTTGCATTACCAAAGATTCTTGTAGAAAATTTATTCATCTAGAGATTCATTATTTTGACCCAAACAAATGGCCAGTAAATCTCTACAAGGAAAGACCAGATTCCAATCTACTGAAATATGTAGTGCAATAAAAACAATTTTTCCAGAACTCCAATCTTTAATTGACTGAAGATACCCCACATACTAGACAATTTGTAGTGGTTCTGTATTTTCCTCAGTGCAAGGAGTCGCAGGGTTTCCGTGTTCAGATAAACGACGTAAAGCCTGTGAAAAATAAATAAAGAGAAAACATGAGTTCAATTTGTCACCTTCAAAAACAGACGCTTAGACTGCTGCCGTATCTGTGGGGAACCTGTTGCTCCCTCTGAACTTTGAAGCACAGGGTTTCAGTTTTAATAATAGAAATAACTGAACTACTACGGCTATAGAAAGGACTTGCTCTTTTAATATCAAACTAATTCCTTAAGTCCTCTTTTCTGAGCGTATATAAAAAGAAACTTAAAGACGACCTAATTCTTTGCACGATGAATTTCAAACTTTAATTTTTGGTGAATTTAAAAGTAAATTGTTTAAGGTTCTAGGTACCCTAGAAATGTATGGAAAATCATACGGGTATTTTGCTAAAAGTGAGTTGGGGGGGGGGGGGGGAGTGTATTAAAAGTCTTATTTCTCCAAAGATTTTGATCGAGGACTGGGTATTGTTATGCATGTATCTTGTCACATGACAGCTGCTCATGTGGCTATACTCGACTCATTTGAAGTCACTCTCTGGTTGGCCCAATCATTTGCAGAATTTAGCTTGGAATGGGTCAAAATTCCCCTAAATTTACCCCTCACGGAATGAATGCGATGCGTCAAAAGACAGAAATTAGAGACATGCGCAGTACGGATACGAGTAATGGCCGGTCACCTCAACAAGAATGCTATGGGGACTTTGTTGTTTAATATCTTTTTAAAACGCGAAGTTTCAGCCACCGTCAAAAGCAAGGTTAAAGAATGGTACATGATCGAAATATCTACCGTTTTCTATTTCGATTTTTTTCCCCGAAGTTTATACAGTGCCTATTTTATTTACTTGAATGCGCACTGTTCGGTGCGTTGCTGGTTAAAAAAAATTCGCGACGGTGAAGTTTAAGATCAGTCATTCAGTTTGTCAGTGGTCAACTTTAGGAGTCCTGCGTTGTGTCCCTGTGAAGCTATTTCATTATTCTTCACGCGCGCTCGAAGTCGTCAAGAACCGTCTCATGCTGGGTTGGAGAGCTGTTCGAATTGAGGGAAGGCAACTGAAGAGTGCAGGCAAGGTACGGAAAGAGTTTTTCAAACCTTGACGACGTACTTAACACTAATAATACAGTACAAAATACTTAAACTTAACACTTATGAAATTTTTGTAATGGTAAACAATAAAAATCGGAAACCAGTGAACCTTGAGCATTGTATATAGAATTTAGTTTTATGAACCAAATCGGTCACCGAGGTTCTACATTTTGTACTTTGGCAAAACAAAGTGGCAATTTCGATTCATCAACTACTTACAGCAACCAGCTCTTCATGGCTTATCAAGGTATATCATTACTGTCATTGTCATGTTCTTAGACAATTAAAAACTCAAAGAATGAAAAGCTTAAGCTTATGTAATTTCACTATCCTTTATTTGTTTGTTGTTGTTTTTTAATTTTAATTTTGTTTGTTGTTTTTTTAATGCCAGCTCAATACTTCAGCAAGCTAAAGGGATCTCTGAAACCTCGTTCGTCTTCTGTGGACCAAACTTATGTTGTGGTTTTTGGAACACAATAATTATTACTGTCTTTGTTTTAGGACAGTCAATGTACAGGACTAAATTATGTTTGATGCTTTAGCAGGTAATAATGCACATGTCATCGGCTTCCCCATGGGTCGACCCCCAGGCCTACCAGGGAGATATGTGGGGGAATGCAGGGAGATGGAAGGGATTCTTTGCCCGAGAGTAGGGGAAAATCTTGACATTGCCTTATGATCAAAGATTAGGGGTTGTGAAATTCTTAACTTTGAAAAGGATGTTACAAAGATTTTCAACTGAAAGACAGCTCACCCAGGGGACTTTGTAATAATAATAATAATAATAATAATAATAATAATAGTCTTTATTCAATCAAAGGATAAAAATACATATCCTAAGTTACAGTGAAAATGTATTAAAAGATACACAATGAAATACAATAATGATATTAGATGGAATAATACTATACTAAATTATATTTAAAAATAAGTCTATTTACAATAGTTTTCTTGTGTCTCTTCGTTTTTATCTGAGGAAGGTGACACCTTCTCCTGCGCATATCTTGTCTTGAGAGATTCCCCGAGCCCCCGGGGAAATTCCTGAAGTTTGCTCGACTGATTTTACAATCCCCCTGGTTAGACCAGGAGTTGACCCCACAGGAAAACCGATGGCATGTGCATAAATCTACCATCCTGCACCTTAAAAAATACATACTGTTCATTAACTGTCAAGCATTTAATTCTTAATACTGGTAACACCAAGTAAAATTGTTCCCAGTTTCTGGTACCTGCTACTATTTACAACTGACATCAACTTCACAATTAAAGCCTGAATATTTGAAAGCTGTGTCCATTTTTTTGGTTAATTTCACTTGAAATAAATAACTTTTTTTCCTTTACTTTACATTAGGGCTAAAAATATTCCTGTCACTAAAATTACCCTTTGGAGTTTCATAATAAAGAATGATCGTTACCAAACTTTTGTTTGTTTGTTACACCAAAAATTCTTCGAAAACAGCACCTAAAGACAATATCCCTGGTTTAATTAGGATAATTTATCCTCAAATATTCACTTAAACTATCAAGGGTTCATGCTACTAAGAGTAAACACAGGCTGTGTGTGATTTGCTGTATGTCAATGGAAGAAAAGTGAGTCCTTTGATGACTTGATAACAACATTTTCTCACACATCTTGATATTCAGGTTTTCTAGTAACATGAGTCATGTGATTTCTGCCTACTGAAACTGGGACCATGGGTTCATATTTGCTGTTTGCAAACCTTTTACACAGAATTAATTTGTCTGCCTCCCCTAAAAGAGCATTCCAGTCTGACAAAGTAGTTGGGGGAAACAATCAGATTTTGGGGGGGACTACAATTAAATAAAATACTGAAAATTAAGTGTAATGCAATTGGTGCCTTTTGGTTAGATAACCAACATGCATGTTGTAAATATCTAATGCAAGCCATGAACATTACACTCCTATGATTTGCTCCATTTTTGCCATGGGCAAATGTATCCACAAGGGATAACTGTTTAAAACTTCTTTTTGTTTGAGTTGATTTTTCAGTTTTGTTGCAACAGATTTTGTCCCCATTAGTTTTTTGATGATGTTGTTTTTCTTCAAGGACATGGTCTTCAAAAATTTGTCTTGTTTTGTAACTTGTTGTATGGTCAGAGTCTCTTTCTTCAATTTCCCGTTCCTTCTCCGTAGAAATACTGAAAACAAGGGGAAAAGTCACAAAATTATTGACATGTGGCTTTGAAAACAAATTATTTCATTTAATTCATATTTTGAAAAGTCTGAACCTAAAACTCTCAGTTCTACATTTAGATGTTGGCACTTTATTTATTGATTGTGTTTTCATTTACACTTGTGAATGTTATTTTTTTTATTACTGTCGAGAACATTGGTGTTTTTTTGTCAAGTGGAAAGGTATTTACACAGTTTTCTCAGTAGGAGTTTTGTCCACTTGAACTCAAAATCTTACATGTACCTAAGCTTAAATTTAACTGGAGAAAGGCATGAAAAGTCGAAGAATTAAAACTAGATTGAACTCGACATAATAAGGAGGACAAAAACTTGAATATTCTCGGTACCTAGGGGTAATTTTGATTGCATAGGCTGACCCCTCAGCGGTCCGCACAAGGTCGGATACTGTGCCATTTAAAGTGTTTTTCATGTGTGTTTTTTACCTTCGGGTAATGTTTCTTAGAGATAACTGAATTTTTGTGTTGGCATATATCTAAAATGGTTTGTTTCTTTCAGCTCTGCTACATTATTTAGTGTGCAAAATAAAAGCAAAGTCTGGATGCACAATTCACCAGACCGAATTAACACGGGATTAACAGCTGCGAAATTATAACAAGACCTTTTACAGCGGTCAATTAAACATACTTTGTAGTAAGTTTTAAGGCGTCTCTTTCAGTATTTCTAAAGTTAAAGTTTCTTCTTTTACCTCCTTTTAAGGAGAATCCACTAACGTTTTTCACCCCGCTAGCTACCCGCAAAAATGTACAAAGGATTTTCACAAGCTCTGGGGCTTTTCTTCGTGACATTATTAAATATTCAACGTTGTTTTACTCAAATGTCAATGAATGTCCGTTGTGTGGCCCAGTTTAACTTAACCTTAAGCTTATAAAGCCTTAAAAGGCATTATATCTGCACTGAAAATGAATAAACAGGCCGGATGCGGGTTAGTTGTTTCACGTCAAAAACAGATCCGTTGCATTTGCGTGTGTTTACATTTTCCGTGTTTGGAAGCCCACTCAAAGCAGCCGTGATAATAAGAATGCCAATTAAAAAACTGACTTGATTTATACATTTACCCATAGTTAGTAGAGGAGACTCTCTACTAACTATCATTTACCCATTTTTTCCTTAACCAACGCTTATCTATACTTTTTCGAAGCGTTTGGATTGTCCTTTTCAGTCCTGTGTTTTGAGCTGTTAGTCGTTTACACTCACGAGAGTTATTCGATCCTCTCAATCTCGCTTGCAAACTTGAGAAAAACACTTTCTGGAGTTGCTGTCGCTGAAACCTGACCACCAACACTTGAACTGTTTTCGTTTGTTTTCTCTTCTGTTTTTATTTTCTTCGCCGGCTGATATTTACTAGAAAACCGCCCGCCGATAAATTGGCTGACATTTTTTTTTTCGCAACTTTCGTTGTAAACAATTAACGAAAGAAGCCCGCGTTTCCAGGAAACAGCAGTCTTTCAAGGTAAAGTACTCTGCGCATGTCATAAAATTTCGGGGGTTGTGGACATAGGAGGGTGGATCCCCTTCCGTGAGGGGTAAAATTACTGTGCTTTGTCTCACCAGACTCCAATCTTCACTTTTAGTGCACTGCATCATATTTGTGACCTAAACCGACTTGCTAGATATGTCTGAGTGTTAGCATCATTATCCTAAGATTCATGACAAATACCAATAAAAGATGATTGCATTACCTCCCCATTTTTTGACAAAAGCATCATGGAACTTTGTAGGTCCCGCGCGTTTATTACTTTCTGGATCGCGCGCGTAGGTCGCGCATGTGTGCGTTAAGAACGATGAAGGTTGTCTTTCGTGCGATCTGACTTCCGGTGAGTCTTATCGGACACGATCAGACTCAGATTGGGTGTATTGGACATGTATGAGATCTCTATGCTATTGCTTTGTTGGAGAAGTGCATTGCCATGCATGTTTGATTATTTTCCTTTTGCTTCATGTGTAACAAACACTTTTGTACTGATATTGCTGGAAACGATGGCAAAACCTGACCACAACAAAGATTTTTCTTGACCCTATGCAGGTTTGAAATTTGAAACTGGCATGGCAAAAATTATTTACTTTCCATGATTTTACTTTTACCAAATTTTTAGGGCTCAAATTTGAGGTAGACAAACCTTCTATGCAATGAACCAGAATAAAGCCAATCTTTTGAAATGTTCTTTCAAACATTTGAAAGATTGATGTTAGGTATAGGCAGAAAAAACCCATTTTTAGCAAAGTGAAACTTCGAAGATTTTTCTTTCTGCAAATAACAAGAGTCCACAAGTTTAGGTTTATATCATAGATCAATATTAAAATCAATGTAAGTTGTAAATGATTGTTCTTTGCATCACTGGCTACGTGTTTTTGCTCATTTATTGTTACCAAGGAAGCACTATTTAGAATCTGACAAAAGCTTGTTCTGTTTCCATAGCAACAAGAGGCTCAAACATCATTGTGTTTGTCATCATTCATGGCAATGAGTTGCATGATGGTGTTTTCTTCTGCATGAGGTTGAGAAAAAAGTAGTCTAGGGTATAACCCCCTTACGTTATTCCTCTCAATCCTCAACCGTGTTCATAAGTCTAGTCCAGTCTCTTTGAGTTTGTCGTCAATATGTCGTAGCAACACCTTTTCCAAAATGTACTTGAAGTATGAGTTTGAGAAAAGGTAGTTTAGGATACCATACTTATGCGTCATAAGCCTCTTGAAATCGACTCAGCATCACGTGCGGTTCCAATGACTACCTCGATGACGCAATTTCCACTCGGTGGCTTATATTATCTTATATGGTTGTACAGTGAATCAGGGTAAAGCGGCCAGGGTTTGCTAATTCTCTCGCCGACACAAGACAGAGCAATGGTCTGTAAGTTCTCATTTAAACTCCCTTAATTCTGCCTTTGAAATTGTTTTCTATAAACATGCAAAATTGTTTTACAATTATTGCAGTCTATAGCCTTATACCGTAGACGAACCATCAATAAAACATTGTATCGACTGAGCTGCCTTAAACGGTTAACATGCATCATTAATAAATATTGTTCTCTTTTATTATCAACTTGGATGCGTTAGAAATACCTCTTATTCAACAAAGTGAGCATAAAATTAAAAATATGGATTCAGAGCCGTTTGGTACTTACAATTACATGTTACTGTTTTCTCTACATACAGCTGAAGAGCAAGCATTATTACTTTTAGCAACGTTCATTGTGTTATGCACACTGTAAACCGAAAGTTAACCTTTTTTTTTTTTTTTTTTTTTGAATTGCAGCAAAAGCATGAAGATATCGGATATGTGGTACTTATTTAATGATCACAGCCAAGACTCTGAATTGCATCCTCAAACGTTAACTAAAACCCGCTGGCTTTAAAGATAGAAATACCCTTGACATCACTCAATGAAATAAAAAGCTACATGAATTCGAAAAGGAACATTAGTCTTGAATTAACTTTGATGCGATTTTTTGCATGGATAGAAACGTTAGAAATATATACTTTAAACATGTAGCAAACAGAAATACTGCCACGTATTTCTCCGGGTAGCTTTCATTCGTGGGCTTCTTTTAGAATTTCATCCACAGAGTATGATATTAGTCATCCATGATCATGTATATGGCTTAAATTAAACAGACAGTACCAGAAGCTAGATTCAAAAATTACACAACACCATCTTAATTTTGAACGGTGATGGTTTACGCTTTAGTTGTTTTCTTTGAATACTATAACAGGGAAGAACTGTAAAAATATTGACTTTTATTATTTGTGGCAACACGTTTGGATCCATCCACATTCCAGTAACCCTAAGGTTTACTTACGTTTTCGACGAAATTCTATAAACATGCAAAACCCTTGCGTTGTTTCTAGTTGTAGCAGTAGCTCAGTTTTAATTTCAAATAAAAACATCACCATTTAACTAACTTTTGTGAGTCCGTCCAGTCGAGCTTTGAATGTTCCTTTTCTGAGTAATTAAACGCGCAATAAGCGGCTCACAAATCAGGATGACTGCCAGTCAAACTCCTCGCCATACCATCTCAAAGGTATGATTCATTCGTCTTCGATTAATATTCGTAAGTGTTTTTTTCAAATGCTCGGATTTTTATAAATAGGATCTTTTCCTGCTTGTAAGCATATCAACAAACAGCACAGCTCAGTGTCTTATAGTCCGATGTAAGGATTACAAATAGGAGTCCATAATTTAATTAATTTCGGCCTAGAGCCACTTTACACTATGCAGCAAATACTAGTCTGAGGATGTTATTCGAGTGGACATGCTTCAGAATTGTTATCCACAGGTCAACAAACAGCAATATATAATGAGCAGTTCCGTTCAGAAGCTTTCTGTTTCGACCATAAAGTGGTTACCATTTGAGACGCTCATTCACTTGTATTGAACCGCGTAAACATGTCAGATCACATAGGCCTTTCATAAAGATTCATCTTGTCGTTTAAAACAAAGACGACTTTCGAGAATTTACCCAAGCAGTTATAATTTCTTCCCGACTGTTCGAGTTTCGGTTAGAATACTGGACGTCAAATCACGGTATGACTGCAAAAGCCATATTAATGACTAAAAGGAAAAATTTCGAAAATTTCTAGCCAGCTGTCTAGCCATTAAGATTTCACTCAAAGAACTCTTGCTTTTCAGTCGAACTTCATCAATGCTTTTACAAGCAAAATGCGTCTGTCGGTGTGCTCAGCTATCTATTGGTTAGGATACTTTACAAATTAATGTGATCAAGTAAGCTGAAGCCACTCTAAGGGCAAGGATACTTCAACAATTAATTTGTGAAGTATCCTTGTCACTCCAGCCACATCCCACAAGCTTTAGGTTTTCATTGCTTGTTTTATTAATATGTGGGTACTTGAGCCTGAGCATTAGCTATGCCATGCTGATTAGGCCTAACAAGGCCGAAACAGCCTGTCGCTACTAAAGGCAAGTCCTAAGTACCCCCGGGGGAGCAGCAACGCCTTCCTCCGATTTCTTAACTCGCTTTTTCTGAGTTAAACATCTTGGTGAAGTTTTTTTTCTCAGACATGACTGATGATCTGAGCGCGCCTTCAAGTTGGGCGGAGAATGTTACCTTTAACGAGTCTGACGCTTTTCCGAGTGCTTCTACGACGCCTGTGAATTTGGATACTCCTGATGCTCGTCTTTATTCTAGTGTGGCTGCTCCTTCCCGTTCTGACGAAGATCTTGGTGATTTATCGGATATTGAGCTTCCGGATTATGTTCCTACTGTTTTTGAACGTGAACATTTTGACGATGGCAATT
>JAEMWC010000366.1:515000-582500 GCA_016490735.1 Pachyseris speciosa
GCTCGCGCGTGTCAACAATTGATTTGGCTTTTTCTTTGGGGCTCTCGTTGTGAAACCGTGAGTAGTAACACTTGCTTTTTACTCCAGAGTGCAGGGGTGTTGGGCATTTGCAATTTGGCCTTGAAATGCGATGCCCTTCGTTTAAGTTGCATGATTTTTACCGTCAGTTCCTCCGAGGACTCTAGTTTTTTTCTATGTAAATATTTCGTTGGCCGACGCCTTGCATCCGCGCGGGCTGAGTGGGCTGGCTTGCGTGATTCTTCCACTTCTAACGCGAGTCACCCCATTCCTTTCTATGATGTTTGTCTTCGCGTTCTAGCTCAAGTTTTGTCTGTTGATGATCTCGTCTCTCGTAAGATTTATAGTTCTCTCCTCTCGCATCGTTCGTCTTCCCCTCTTCTCCCGAAGTTCTGGTCTTCTTTTCTGGGGTTTGTGCGTCGTGCCCAAGACAAGAGACCATCGATCATTGTTTTCTTCATTGCCCTCGTGTTAAAAGAGTGTGGACCCATTTCCAGCCGATTCTGTCTCTCCTACTGTGTCTTGATTTCCTTGTTAATTGTCTTTTTGTCTTTTTCTTTTTATGGCCCGCAGTTTCTGCTAAGAGGGCCAGAGTCGCACGTTTTCTTCTTAAGTCCATCCTCTACGGTATTTGGGTGTTTCGCAATAAGGCCAGTCTTTTCAATGGTAAAGAGGACCATAGGGCTACCATTCGTTATATTACGAACGATGTACGGAGGAGAATTCCGTTGGACTTTATTCGGCTCTCTGAGTCCTGTTTTGTTGAGTCTTGGCTGATCGACGATTTCTGTGTCGTGGAGGATGGGTTTGTGAGGATCTTTATTTAGTCGTCCTTCTTTCATGTCTGCGCATTGTCTGTGCGCTGTTCGTGGACTATATAATCAAAGGCCCTATATAGGGAATTTGTTTGGCCTGTGGCCTCAGGGGCTTTATTTAGGTATTTTGTTTTGTATCAGATCGCCTACTCCGGATAAACGTTCACTGTCTGATGTACTTCTGAATATAACGTGCGCCTTTGTTTTTTGTCCTTGTCTTTGTTTGTCTTTTAATTTGTTTTATCTGTGAATAAACTTTCTTATACAACCGAAACAGCTGTCCATGGCTGCTAATGCTTGGGCTCAATCTCTGCTTTGGTAGATTTAAGGGGTAATGCCCGCTACCTTGTGGCCTTAGTGCCCTTAGAGTGGCTTCAGCTTCTTTGATCACATTGATTTGTGAAGTATCCTTGTCACTCCTGCCACATCGATCCCACAAGCTTTACGATTTCATTGCTTGTTTTACTGATATGTGGGTACTTGAGCCTGAGCATTAGCTATGCCATGCTGATGAGGCCTAACAAGGCCGAAACAGCTGTCCATGGCTGCTAATGCTTGGGCTCAATCTATGCTTTGGTAGATTTAAGGGGTAATGCCCGCTACCTTGTGGCCTTAGTGCCCTTAGAGTGGCTTCACCTTACTTGATCACATTAATTTGTGAAGTATCCTTGTCACTCCAGCCACATCCCACAAGCTTTACGTTTTCATTGCTTGTTTTATTGATATGTGGGTACTTGAGCCTGAGCATTAGCTATGCCATGCTGATGAGGCCTAACAAGGCCGAAACAGCTGTCCATGGCTGCTAATGCTTGGGCTCAATCTATGCTTTGGTAGATTTAAGGGGTAATGCCCGCTACCTTGTGGCCTTAGTGCCCTTAGAGTGGCTTCACCTTACTTGATCACATTAATTTGTGAAGTATCCTTGTCACTCCAGCCAAACCCCACAAGCTTTACGTATCTATTGGTTAAACCGAAATCCGTTACCGCATGTCCAGCAGCGCAGTTCATTTATGGTAACAGTCCTCAAACGTTACAATTAGAAATGCCTTTTACATCACAAGAAATAAACAGCTGAATTGGAAAGGAAAGTACTTATATGAATAACGTCGAAGGACGAAGAAATTTATACTGACTACTACTGTTTGCACAGACGTCTATTTTAGAACTTCTTTGTTCTTGTAAAAAAAAAAAAAGAAATACGGAAAGATGTTACTCGTCAGCTTTCATTCGACTGACCTGCATGCTTTAGAATGTGATCCCCATAATGAAATATCATATAACCATCCATGAACATGCTTAAAGCTTCAGTGAAACAAAGTCAAGCTAAAAGGGGCGGGAAGTGCTGTTCAACAGTACATTTGTACAGCTTTCTTTTGAATGGTCATGTTTTGGCTTTCTTCAAACTTTTGCACGAAAAAGTACTGCCAAAACATTTACTTATGGACGGTCTTTCTTTTGAATTTCATAGTCCACGGTCTACAAAGTAGACTAGGAGTATCCGTTGCATGTACATTCTTCAGAACAGGCGTCAGTATATTAGTATCCTTGCGCGCGTGCTTGGTTTGTTATCTTATGGTCAATTCTCTCTGATTCGAAAACATTGACTGGAAGGTTGCATCTTCTAAGGGCTTTTGTAAGTTTGTCTGAGATGTTGAATATTCCTGTTCCAATGACTTCTGTTCGAAATGCATTAGTCGGCAAAGATGACTTCGAAGCTTGCTTCTTTGCTAGTATATCTTTGGTTAATTTCAGGAAGACGTGCTTCCATGAAAGATTCTGCCTCGAATGCTAGGATTTCATAAACAAAATCGTGTTCTGCGACAGGAATAATGCTTTGTTTTCAACTGTTAGTTAATATCTTACCTGAATGAACCTTCGATCTACATGGAAATACAGAAGAATCAAGATCCAGTTTTTAGTTCTTAATTCGACTAATACGGCTCGTTGTGGTTTCGGTGACTTTTCTTCATACTGGGAGTACTTTGTGACTGAAAACTAATACAACACGAGATATCAATGTGTTTGATGCAAGTGGGTTACCCTCTAAACAAATTCACAGCGTCGCTTCCCCCGGAGAGAATCCAATTATTCTATTCACTTTTTGTTTGGCCTAATCTTCTTTATGAATTTCCAAGCTTATGTAGGGAAGATCTTATTTCGGTCCATGTGCCATACGTGCCTTACTGTGTAAATTTACGTTTGAGTAGATGAACATTTGAGTTATTCAGGTAGAAATATTGTCTTTGCATGTGCCTTTGCATGTGACCGCATCCCATTTTCCAAAATACAGGCTGAAATGCAAATACTTTACACACTTAGTCGGTCTCATTAACGTAAATGGTCACATATTTACATGTAAGAGCTTCACACTGAGACTGTTGCGGTAAATTGAAAACTTAAATACCTGAGGTCAACAGAAATTAAGTCAATGTAGGTTGGGAAGACCCTCACGCATAATGAAATGCTATGTGATCCGTGAACAACGTTTCGCAAACTATATAAAAAGCGCTTATTCCTGGTTATTCGACCAGTTATTAAAAGCCAAATTCATTGAATTTTCACTAAGGAGAGCGCGTGAAGTACAATTGCAGTTGTCAGTACAGTTTTCTCAAATAACAAGCTCCATTTATGTACAAAGTCTGGGCCGTAGCCAGATGAAAATTGTCGCCGATGCAATGGGTACAAAAAGCGCCTCTCTAATATTCAATTATCAGTTATATTTTTCAATCTATAGCCTCTTAGAGAAACATCAAAACATGCTTACGCCTCTGTGACACTAAACAGACTGCTTTTTTTTTTTTTTTTTGTAAGAAACACATACAGGGAGGGACAAATATAATTTTTACCAAGGCAAGTGCCTCGGTTCGGCTCATAAGTAGCTAAGGCCCTGAAAGTTCTATGACTCATTGTACTCACGTTTTCATTGGTGTTCGCTTCTTGATTCATCGTCAAAGAGCGAATAGTGTAAAGCTCTTGTGCCGTTCGCAAGTGCTAAGGGTCTCAAAGACGCGCCTACAAAAAGAAAGGTTGAGGATATATTGACTGTTCAAAATCGTCATGCTCAAACCAGTCGTGCCTATAATAGATTCAAATACTGACCAGTTATTAGTCTTTCCCCTAATGATCTGTGCTCAGCGGATGCTAATTCTTACTTAGCCTGCGTAGGCACACCCTCTAGTGCCCCTTTGCATATCCCTTTTCGATCCAAGTGGGTGCTATTTATTTCACCAGATTTTGGGCAATAAATGGTCTGGGGCTCTTAACTTCTTCATATATGGAGTTATTATGAAAATATCTGCTGTCTTGAAATACTGGGGACCCAGGATTTAGAGTCACGTGATGCACCCGAGTGGCTGTTGTTTGTCGAGTCAGTGGAATCGCTTGACTGTGGTGCAATTGTCAGTTTTAGAGTGCTTTTCTGAGCCATTTTCCTCTGCAGAAGCCCCCATGCTGGCATCATTAAGCTAGAATGTGGGTAAAGGCAAGCCTTTGAAAGAAACCAGAGGTGAGAGGCGGTTTTATGTTGATGGAGATGCCAAACACGCTCTGTTGTGATGATGGTGGCTCGATATGGAACCTGTCTCTCTTGTCTTTCTGCAAGTGGATTCGGGGAGCTAACGAGGCAATGTGGGCTAGTTCTGACCGCTAAAAATACTCATCGATGCAACATTTTGCTGGTAGCACCGGGTGGCTCAGCACTTATCGAAAAACTATGTAATGAACTGAAGGAGAGTTCTATGCTCGCGGCGTGGTTACAGTTCCCAGAATTCTTTTCGGCCGTGAACGAGTCCAGTTAAGACACACAAGATTGGATCTCAGAAACGGGCTGAAACGTGGCAGGCACCAAATGTGAGAGAAACGTTTCATAGCTGATAATAAGGAGAGAGCTTGAGGTTTGCTGTAAATGTAGAATCTTGATATTTGGGCAGTTTTTCTTATTAAAAAGTTGGCCACAAAAATGTGTAAATTTTGGTGTTATTCTCTGGCCAAAAAACAAGCATTTTGGGCTTTGCTGTTAAACGATCGGTGATATGCAGCGGAATTCTGGTATTGTAGTCGTTATTTTTAGCTTTAATGATTGCTAAAACACAGTTGGTCCTATTCACACAATTATTATAACGTTCTGACAAACTTTAAACAAGAAATAAACCATAAAAAGGAAGCAGTATTTATCATCACATATGTGTGACGTTGGATGGAAAAGAGATATATGAGTCCCGGCGCTCTCAAGTTTACTCTCCGGCTATTCTGTACTTTTAGATGGATAACAGAGGAAACCAAAATGAAAACGTGAGTATAACATGAGTCAAAACAAAGTTGTTTAATGGTATAAACTAACAATATCCTTCATATAACCGTTCACGAACCTTGTCTGTTGAGTCAACTGTTCTTCAAACTCGCACCCTTCTTATTCAACTCTGGGCATCCATTGAAGAACTATGAGTTTAATTATCACAATAAAAGACAACAGCAGCAACAAAATGACATCTGCGTACGTCAAAATGGAATAAACGGTTTTATTTTACAAAACAACATTCACGGAACATAACACTGGCTTACCTCCCAGATTAAAATATCTGACCATCTGCGTCACTTTCAGCAAGCAACGTTCTTTCGAACACAAGGAGAAATTAAATGATCTTTGCGAGAATTTTCAAACCGAGTAAAAGCATCCGCGCAGTTGTTTGGCTAGGGAAAGCACTGATCAAGTTTGTCTTGAGAGCAATAGCGTTTTAACATAAGTCATGGCGGGCGGCAAATAGCGACGCGCACTAATGACGTCACAAAATTGGAGCCCCCTGGGTGACTCAGACAAACATATTGCTTTTCTGTAAGAGTGTGAGTTGAAATTACTGGGTCGTTCGCGAGCAGTTCTCTTCCCTCTTTAACCGTTCTGACTGAAGATGAAGATGTTCCCTTCTCCATATTTTGAAGAGAACCAGAAGACAACACTGTGGGGCAGTTAAAACGGTGGTTGAAGTGCCGGGGTTTCAAATTGAGTGGAAAATGCGATGAACTTGTGTCCGACTGCACTGAGAGAATGAAAGAGTGGACATCACCACACGCTTGATCCGAGTATTAATTAAAGCAACCTCCTGAGTTTGGATAACTGCGGGAAAATGGCATTTTGCATGTCTCTAAATGTGAAGCTTACATAAATCAGCTGAATGAACGCAGTGAAAATTTTGTGCACATATGATTGTTCGATTTTCCTTTCTGGAAACAGATAAATACATGTAGTCTTTATCTTATCGAAAACTCACTTGTTCAGTTGATGGTATGCAAAGAGCAAACGTGGTCGAGAAAATTAAGCAGAATTTATTTGTGTGATCTTCGCAACGAAGTGTTCCATAAGAGCTGGAATACTCCCCGGCGATATTATCGTAGCACAGACTACTCACGACTCTGGGAGCATTGCGAAAAAGCCCCGAGAGACTTGCTCGCAGGCTACCTTCGCTGTCGGCCGTTATAGATTTTCCTAACACGTTGGTTGGTATAGATTCAGCAAAATTCTTGTCGATTAGGTTTTCTACCTTTGCCAGTGGCTCTGGTATTGTTTTCTGGGGCCTTTCTCAGTTGGGGCAGACACGCGCATTGTTTGGTGTGAGATTTGCTCAGTGGATCGGAAAATTTAGTAGTGGGACCGTTTTCTCTGGGCCAGTGAAGGGAACAAAGAGAAGCTTATGCTTCTGGCACAAATGTATGTATTTCTGGCCGGGAGATGTTTCTCTCTGTAAAGAATTTCCGTGAACAAGCTATTAACCAACGTTCGCACTTCCCAATATGTTGCGAAGATTTTGGGAACTGAGTAAATACCCAGATTCTTGTCAATCTGAGGGATTTTTTGCATTTTTTTGGATACCTCCAGTCCGTTTTGCACTCACACAAACAGCAGTGTTTGGTGCTAACCATTTATCGCCCTTCTGGAAAGCAAATACCACAATTTTATCGATTCTTTCGTGTTTTTGTTCGAAAATTATCACTCGCGCCTACACATTTCCCTTTAGCGAACTGCAATGTTTGAATGAGTCACGGCGGGGACTAAAGTGACAAAATCTATTTATAGTAATAGTGCGCGTCGCTATTGTGCGGTTGCACTCTACTAGCTAGAAACAGTTTAAGATATGGAAGTTTTGTAGTCTCTCAATGTGTCCCGCAATAATACATAGTATCTTAACCGAAACTTGGACGATCCTAGCAATCAAAGAACCTAACACGAGTCGTTGATTCTCCCATGTGGCTCCGAGATTGAACACACTCACGTGTTGCTAAATCCACACTAAGCGTGCTAACGATAAATGTGTACTCTTCAGCCTCTTGGAAAAACCTCATGTACGTGTAAGCCGCAAACTATACTCAATCCACAATTCTTAATTGAATGCTCACTTTATTGAATTAGAAGTATTTCGAACGCATCCAAGTTGACAATAATAATGATGCTAAGTTTAAGGTTGCTCAGTCGTTGATGTAAATTATGTTGATGATTTGTCTACGGTATAAAGCTATAGACTACAATATTTTTTAACCAATTTTAAAAACGGGATCAAAGGAGTGAAAAGGAGAACTTACAGGCCATTGTTCCGGTCTTCTGTCGACGAGACAATTAACAAAACCTGAACGCTTTGGCGAAGATCACTACGCAAAAATGTAAGCCACATGGAAATGGCGACACGTAATCACTGCAACTTCACGTGATATTTCTATCAAGAGGTTTTTAAGGTGCTTGAGGTCACAACGTGGTAGTCAAGGGAAAAATAAAGTCACGCGCGTTTCAATGTATATACCAGCCCCAAATGGAATCCGAAATAGTTTTTAAAAACCTTTAAAGAAGTATTTTCTCTATGTAAAAAGGCCTATAGCTCCTTCTTCAGAACTTTGGGATAACGTCCAAACTCAGAGACGCCTTCCGATCGTGCAACGGTAGAGCAATTTTTCATTTGACCTTGAAGCAAAACAAAACAGGAAACGAACCATCAAATGGCATTGGATTGGTTTAGCGAACAAAAACAAAGTTTTGCGGCTTTTAGTGAACTTGATGATTGGTCGAACGAGCAATGTTTTTATTCCTATTGATGTGTGTTCGTAAGCGGGAACGCGACTGAGGCATTGTGTGCATCAGTATTTTGACGGGAACATATCGCTTTATTGACTCTGGCGACCTAATTCCTGAAGCGTGGATGCCCACGATCAAACACCACAACAGCCGATCAGTACCAAAGCGGACCGCTGAGGGAACAATTTCTAGTCTGAACGACAAGGATCCAACTCCTCCAATCAACAACAGCCTAAACGAGGATCGAAACGCACCAATCACCACCAGCCACGGTGCTTCTTATACTCACACGCAGCCAGCTGCAGTCGACACCATCGCCTGATGAAGACCAGCTGTATAGCGGTCGAAACGTCGCGATTCACATCTTTGTGACTCAGGCCCGTTTCAAACGTCGAACTTCTCATGTGTCGAATCTAATGCAAATGAGAAAAATCTATTGTTTTCGCTCATTTGTATTAGATTCGGCACATGAGAAGTTCGACGTTTGAAACGGGCCTCAATCGTGAGACAAAAGATTAACTCAGCTATCATCCGTAATTTCTCTCAAATAATAATTTCGCTCATCATTACACAGGCAGAGACGACTTAACAAAATTGGCTGACTCACCACCTGTAGATCTCAACGCAAGTATTTTTACTACAGCAAAAATTTTAAAACTTTTAGTGTCTGTCTATATAATCCTGGTGGCTGACGACATTACATTTCACACCTTCTTCGTCAGTGACAAAACTTGCTTAATCGCCTAAAACCTGGTACTTTGGACGCAATCTTTTCCTCGTGAATTTGTTTATTTTGACAAAAGACGGAAGATAATTCCGCAAAATTCAAGCATCCCGAAAGTCAGTGAACACTTCCAGACGTCAATTACAGATTTCGAACATAAATAAATGTGGTTTTTAAAATTGCTAAACAAACCACTTTGAACATTTCATCGTTCCTGCGAACCAGTAAGATGGCTAAACTGTCCTTATTTGCAGGTTCTATAGTTGATCAGTTTGATTGATTTTTAATTTGGTTCACAAAGGTGTTACACAGTCAAACCGAAATGTTGGTCTTCCATTTTACGTGGCAACTGTTTATCGCTAACGGGGTCGCCAAACTTCATTGGGCATTAATATGGAAAGACATAACTTAGCCAAAATCACGTGATTGACAAAGTGACTCTGAAAATACTATGCGGCAGTAACTTTCGGATAGACTGCAAGCTGTTTGTTTACCACAACCAGCACAACAGGGCTTCGGAACATCAGCTTTACAATTGTTCGGTAAGAATTGAAGCGGGAACTTTGTAGCTGACTTAATACTTGATCTCATATACTTTTTGAAATACGTGTTCAATCGATCGAAAGGGCAAGCAAAGGGTCATTGAGTACAGTCGGTGCTTGCCTTAAATTAAAATCCGCACCAAACGTACAAAGCAGTTAAAACTGCCAAATGCAACACTGAATACGAACGATAAATGATTATCTGAATTGTAGACAACAGGTTTGAGCATGAAGGCTGGAGCTTAAAAGATAGGAAAAAAAATCTTAGCTTAAATAGCAACTCTACCTCAGCTCAATGTCCTCTAGAGTGTACCTCTGCATTTTGTAGGCGCACCCTCTAGTGCCACCTTGCATATATAGCTCCACTAAGTTTACTCTCGGGCTATTCTGTACTTTTAGATGGATAACCGAGGGAGCCAGGATGAAATCGTGAGTATAACATGAGTCAAAGCAACGTTGATAAATGGTACAAACTAACAATATCCTTCATATAACCGTGGACCTTGTCTGTTGAGTCAACTGTACTTCAAACTCGCACCCTTCTTATTCAACTCTTGGCATCCTTTGAAAAACTGTGAGTTCAGTTACCACAATAGAAGCCAATAACAACAAGAAAATGACGTCTGCGTACGTAAAATGGAATAAACAGTTTTATTTTACAAAACAACATTCACGGAACATAACACTGCCTTGCCTTCCATATTAAAATGTCCGATGATCTGCGTCACTTTGATTTAACTTTTCCGTCAGTCTTGCATTACAATTAACATAAAAACCTGCCTGCTGTGTATCTTTCTGTCCTGTTGTGATATTTGCATTTTCGTATCCTGCGAAATGAAAAGTATAACTTGATTTGCTCACTTACTAAAACACGCCATTAATGACTTAAAGATCCGTTCAAACTACTCGAAGAATATTTATACTACAAGGTACTTATGACACAAGGACCGATGACTAAACCATAACTTTATATAACTTTAGGAATGCATCCTGCAAGGTCAGTTCACAGTTGAAGCAAGATGAATGATCACTCACTTTGCGAGCATTTGACTGCAGACCACCGTACACCTGAAGCATGGCGGCGAGTGTTTTGTTAGAAAGCATTAATCAGCTTGTTTTGCGAGCCAGAGCACTTTGGGTGAGAAACGGGGCGAGCAAAATGTTCATAGTCTACTAGCAGTAAAGAGCACTTTTAGATCATGTAGACTTTGCAATCTCACAGTATGCCCAATAATGTAAAGTACTCTCGCTACCCGCAACTCAGTCAACGATTGCTATAGTTGAACAAATTGACAAGTGTGCTTTCATGTTTGCATCGACATTTGGATAACAGATTGGTGTTTATGGTGTTCGATAACTTTCAAAGAAAGAATGAATAAACATTGTAAAATGCCACCGCTCAAATCAAAGTTATTTTTAAGTACATAGTTGCCACTTGTTTACTAATTATTGTTCAAAAGGTATCTTTACTCTTTCTGTGGATATAATCCTCACATCTGATTATTTAAGAGGTGTCAGATACTGAGCAAAAATACTACTTTCTACTACTAATAAAAATAAAACTACAGTTATACCTGATTTTCCTATTAACAAGTTTGTCAAACTCAGGCTGTCCGAGGTGTTTCAAGCTGAAGTTATGAACAAAATTCATAAATGCAACCCTTCAAATAACAGGTTCCTCAGAGTTCCTGCCTTTTCGTGCTATACGAAGCAGTTTGAATTGAAATTTTCAAGGCTTCGAGTTAAACGTAATGTTTTTAATTGCGACAAGCCTATGGATACTGAACGTCGATAGAATTTCCTTACAAAGATAGGTAAACTTCAATATGCTTGTACGAAACGGGATGGGACTACATTTGGGGTAAGAATGTGAATGTAATCCAAACATGTTGCCACAAATAAAGTCAATATTTTCGTAGTTCCTCCCCGTAACAATGATTAAAGAAAAACAACTGTCGGCATAAAGTGCCACCACTCAGAATTAAGCAATCTGTAATGTACTAAATACTTCCCAGCTCGGAATTGTTTGTTAAGCTTATATAATTATGAATGACTAATTGTCTAGTATCTGGAACAAAGTTTAATAAATCCTACAGTATACCCAATCTAATGAAAGCTAATGAAGAATATTTTTCAATATTTCAATCTGTTTCTTACCGTACGAAGTATTTCTGAGGTTCCATTCTGTGTAAACAATCGTATTAACTGTCATATTTTAAATAAAAGGTATTTTATATGAGTAATTTTCATTTCAAATTTAGCTGTTTATTTCTTGTGATGTAGATGGTACTCCTAGCTTTGATGTTTAAACGTTTGAGGATACATTCCTTAACTGTGACCATTTAAGAATACAAACATATCAAGTCCTTCTTGCTTGTCAGTGCTACAATTTAAAACACGGTCAACTTTTGGTTCGCCCTGCGTGGATAACACTGACACACTAACACTATAAATGCAAATTCTAGCTAGCTGCATGTACTCTGTGGTTCTAGCTTTCTGGAAGACCTATTGTATGTAAGCACCAATGTGACCTTGTTTTATTCGACGTTCTCCTTGTTGGTTAAGATTCTGGTTTGACAGTGACAATATCATGTTGACGCAGATGAGAATGATCAGACCATGCTATGTTATGCTGATGGATCGGCTATAAAACACTGAGCTATACATTGAATAATTTTAACAGAAAATTGACGTACGGAATCAAAGGAGTGAACATGAACTACTTACAGACGCGTGATGAGAAAAAGTGAAGCCTTTACCAGATCACTCTACTAACTGACGTCAAGCACATAAGTGAATTTTGACATTCGACTTATCACAGCAGGTCAACTCACAATTGATGTTTGTAACCGAGTGTTTCTCGGTATCTTTTGAGTATAACTCCAGAAGTTAAGTCTAACGTTTCATTCTTGTCACCCCTCAATTGAAACTGCATGAGCTGTTCGTATGAAAAATTTTGATTGACTTGTTGCTTATTTCTTATCCTATGAAAGGCATTTCTAGTTTTAGCGTTTGGAATGCAATCCTCAACATCGCTGTTTCCATTCAAGAAGAAATAAAACTTAGCCAGCAGTTTAGGCTGGCCTTGCTGCCTATTATTCCATTACATACGTCGGCAGCAATAATTCTCGCTATAAAAGGTGGTTATAACTTGTAGAAAACTTATACAAATACTGAGAAAGAAACTTATGGCACATGGATCAAGGACTAAACCGGCCACGATCAACCTTCAGCAAGCAACGTTCTTTCGAACACAAGGAGAAATTGAATGATCTTTGCGAGAATTTTCAAACCGATTAAAAGCATCCGCGCAATTGTTTGGCTAGAAAAAGCACAGATCAAGTTTGTCTTGAGAGCAATAGCGTTTTGGGCGAACATAACTCATGGCGGGGCGGGAATTGTGCGGTTGCACTCTACTAGCAAGAAACAGTTTAAGATATGGAAGTTTTGTAGTCTCTCAATGTGTCCAATAATACATAGTATCTTAACCGAGACTTGGACGATCCTAGCAATCAAAGAACCTAATACGAGTCGTTGATTCTCCCATGTGGCTCCGAGATTGAACAAACTCACGTGTTGCTAAATCCACACTAAGCGGGCTAACGATTAATGTGTACTCTTCAGCCTCTTCGAAAAACCTCATGTACGTGTAAACCGCAAACTACACTCAATCCACAATTCTTAATTGAATGCTCACTTTATTGAATTAGAAGTATTTCGAACGCATCCAAGTTGACAATAATAATGATGCTAAGTTTAAGGTTGCTCAGTCGTTGATGTAAATTATGTTGATGATTTGTCTACGGTATAAGGCTATAGACTACAATATTTTTTAACCAATTTTAAAAACGGGATCAAAGGAGTGAAAAGGAGAACTTACAGGCCATTGTTCTGTCTTCTGTCGACGAGAGAATTAACAAAACCTGAACGCTTTGCCGAAGATCACTACGCAAAAAAGTACTGAGCCACATGGAAATGGCGACACGTAATCACTGCAACTTCACGTGATATTTCTATCAAGAGGGTTTTTAAGGAACGTGAGGTCACACCGCGGTAGTCAAGGGAAAAATAAAGTCACGCGCGTTTCAATGTATATACCAGCCCCCAAATGGAATCCGAAATAGTTTTTAAAACCTTTAAAGAAGTATTTTCTCTATGTAAAAAGGCCTTTATTTCCTTCTTCAGAACTTTGGGATAACGTCCAAACTCAGAGACGCCTTCCGATCGTGCAACGTTAGAGCAATTTTTCATTTGACCTTGAAGCAAAACAAAAACAGGAAACGAACCGTCAGATGGCAATTGAATTGGTTTAGCGAACAAAAACAAAGTTTTGCGGCTTTTAGCGAACTTGATGATTGGTCGAACGAGCAATGTTTTTATTCCTATTGATGTGTGTTCGTAAGCGGGAACGCGACTGAGGCATTGTGTGCATCAGTATTTTGACGGGAACATATTGCTTTATTGACTCTGGCGACCTCTAAAATAATAAAACAAAGTAAAAACCAAAATTCCGTAAAACCGAAATGTTACCACAGCAATTAAAGACAGAAATTTCTCGATCTACTAGCTAGGGCTTATTCTAAACATAGAACTAATATATTAAATGCACCGTCTTTCGAATTACAAAGTGGCTTTAGCTTACTTCACTGGAAGACCACGCGAAATGTTTAATTGTGACCGTACCAGAAAAGAAAAAAAAAACCTTTGTTAATTCTTTTTATATTATGAAAGGTGTTCGTCATCGTGGTTTCAAATGATAGCTGAGTTAATCTTTTGTCTCACGATTGAGTCACAAAGATGTGGATCGCGACGTTTCGACCGCTATACTGCTGGTCTTCATCAGGCGATGGTGTCGACTGGCTGCGTGTGAGTATAAGAAGCACCGTGGCTGGTGGTGATTGGTGCGTTTCGATCCTCGCTTAGGCTTTTGTTGATTGGAGGATTTCGATCCTTGTCATTCAGACTAGAAATTGTTCCCTTAGCGGTCCGCTTTGGTACTGATCGGCTGTTGTGGTGTTTGATCGTGGGCAACCACGTTCCAGGAATTTCAATTCCACTGTCCCTGTTGATGTTGTTAGGGTGAAATCCTACGTCAATAGCCTCTTTAACCCTACGGGTGTACCAATGTGGGTCTCGGTCATGACAAAACCATCAGTTATCTCTCATGAAAAGAAACACCTCTCATCGGTCCTTGTTTCCAACGGTTATCCGTTTTCGTTTGTAAAAAATCTTACGAAAACCAAGGATTAACAACCACTAAAGAACCTGAACCCGAAATTAAATCTGCTGTGGTTCTGCCATACGCCAAAGGCACATCGGAGGCTCTTCGTCGTTGCCTACAACAACAAGGCATACGGACTGTTTTCAGATCTGACACAACTCTTACATCACACCTAGTGCGACCTAAGGACATTGTCGATCCAGTAAAACAAGACGGAGTAGTCTACAAGATTCCCTGCGAATGTGGTAAGGTTTATATTGGAGAGACGGGAAGATCTATGCATGAACGGATTAAGGAATACGATAGAGACATACGGTTTGCTCGAACCCAACCCTCCGCCCTTTCAGAACATAGCAACGCGACCGGACATTATCCGCTCTGGGACGAAGTTAAATTTATTGACCGAGACCCACACTGGTACACCCGTAGGGTTAAAGAGGCTATTCACATAAGGGATAGTGGATTTGAAATTCCTGAAGCGTGGATGCCCACGATCAAACTCCACAACAGTCGATCAGTACCAAAGCGGACCGCTGAGGGAACAATTTCTATTCTGAACGACAAGGATCGAAATCCTCCAATCAACAACAGCTTAAGCGAGGATCAGTCACGCAGCCAGTCGACACCATCGCGTGATGAAGACCAGCAGTATAGCTGTCGAAACGTCGCGATCCACATCTTTGTGACTCAATCGTGAGACAAAAGATTAACTCAGCTATCATCCGTAATTTCTCTCAAATGATAATTTCGCTCATAATCACACAGGCAGAGACGACTTAACAAAACTGGCTGACTCACCACCTGTAGATCTCAACGCAAGTATTTTTACTACAGCAAAAAATTTAAAACTTTTAGTGTCTGTCTATATAATCCTGGTGGCTGACGGCATTACATTTCACACCTTCGTCAGTGACAAAACTTGCTTAATCGCCTAAAACCTAATACTTTGGACGCGAAAGGTGTTACACAGTCAAACCGAAATGTTGGTCTTCCATTTTACGTGGCAACTTTTTATCGTTAACGGGGTCGCCAAACTTCACTGGGCATTAATATGGAAAGACATAAGTCAGCCAATTCACGTGATTGACAACGTGACATTGAAAAGACCTTGCGGCAGTAACTTTCGGAAAAACTGCAAGCTGTTTGTTTACCACAACAAGCACAACTGGGGTTCGGAACATCAGCTTTACAATTGTTCTGTAAGAATTGAAGCGGGAACTTTGTAGCTGACTTAATACTTGATCTCATATACTTTTTGAAATAGGTGTTCAATCGATCGAAAGGGCAAGCAAAGGGTCATTGTGTACAGTCGGTGCTTGCCTTAAATTAAAATCCGCACCAAACGTACAAAGCAGTTAAAACTGCCAAATGCAACACTGAATACAAACGATAAATGATTATCTGAATTGTAGACAACAGGTTTGAGCATGAAGGCTGGAGCTTAAAAGATAGGAAAAAAAATCTTAGCTTAAATAGCAACTCTACCTCAGCTCAATGTCCTCTAGAGTGTACCTCTGCATTTTGTAGTCGCACCCTCTAGTGCCACCTTGCATATATAGCTCCACTAAGTTTACTCTCGGGCTATTCTGTACTTTTAGATGGATAACCGAGGGAGCCAGGATGAAAACGTGAGTATAACATGAGTCAAAGCAACGTTGATAAATGGTACAAACTAACAATATAATATCCTTCATATAACCGTGGACTTTGTCTGTTGAGTCAACTGTACTTCAAACTCGCACCCTTCTTATTCAACTCTTGGCATCCTTTGAAAAACTGTGAGTTCAGTTACCACAATAGAAGCCAATAACAACAAGAAAATGACGTCTGCGTACGTAAAATGGAATAAACAGTTTTATTTTACAAAACAACATTCACGGAACATAACACTGCCTTGCCTTCCATATTAAAATGTCCGATGATCTGCGTCACTTTGATTTAACTTTTCCGTCAGTCTTGCATTACAATTAACATAAAAACCTGCCTGCTGTGTATCTTTCTGTCCTGTTGTGATATTTGCATTTTCGTATCCTGCGAAATGAAAAGTATAACTTGATTTGCTCACTTACTAAAACACGCCATTAATGACTTAAAGATCCGTTCAAACTACTCGAAGAATATTTATACTACAAGGTACTTATGACACAAGGACCGATGACTAAACCATAACTTTATATAACTTTAGGAATGCATCCTGCAAGGTCAGTTCACAGTTGAAGCAAGATGAATGATCACTCACTTTGCGAGCATTTGACTGCAGACCACCGTACACCTGAAGCATGGCGGCGAGTGTTTTGTTAGAAAGCATTAATCAGCTTGTTTTGCGAGCCAGAGCACTTTGGGTGAGAAACGGGGCGAGCAAAATGTTCATAGTCTACTAGCAGTAAAGAGCACTTTTAGATCATGTAGACTTTGCAATCTCACAGTATGCCCAATAATGTAAAGTACTCTCGCTACCCGCAACTCAGTCAACGATTGCTATAGTTGAACAAATTGACAAGTGTGCTTTCATGTTTGCATCGACATTTGGATAACAGATTGGTGTTTATGGTGTTCGATAACTTTCAAAGAAAGAATGAATAAACATTGTAAAATGCCACCGCTCAAATCAAAGTTATTTTTAAGTACATAGTTGCCACTTGTTTACTAATTATTGTTCAAAAGGTATCTTTACTCTTTCTGTGGATATAATCCTCACATCTGATTATTTAAGAGGTGTCAGATACTGAGCAAAAATACTACTTTCTACTACTAATAAAAATAAAACTACAGTTATACCTGATTTTCCTATTAACAAGTTTGTCAAACTCAGGCTGTCCGAGGTGTTTCAAGCTGAAGTTATGAACAAAATTCATAAATGCAACCCTTCAAATAACAGGTTCCTCAGAGTTCCTGCCTTTTCGTGCTATACGAAGCAGTTTGAATTGAAATTTTCAAGGCTTCGAGTTAAACGTAATGTTTTTAATTGCGACAAGCCTATGGATACTGAACGTCGATAGAATTTCCTTACAAAGATAGGTAAACTTCAATATGCTTGTACGAAACGGGATGGGACTACATTTGGGGTAAGAATGTGAATGTAATCCAAACATGTTGCCACAAATAAAGTCAATATTTTCGTAGTTCCTCCCCGTAACAATGATTAAAGAAAAACAACTGTCGGCATAAAGTGCCACCACTCAGAATTAAGCAATCTGTAATGTACTAAATACTTCCCAGCTCGGAATTGTTTGTTAAGCTTATATAATTATGAATGACTAATTGTCTAGTATCTGGAACAAAGTTTAATAAATCCTACAGTATACCCAATCTAATGAAAGCTAATGAAGAATATTTTTCAATATTTCAATCTGTTTCTTACCGTACGAAGTATTTCTGAGGTTCCATTCTGTGTAAACAATCGTATTAACTGTCATATTTTAAATAAAAGGTATTTTATATGAGTAATTTTCATTTCAAATTTAGCTGTTTATTTCTTGTGATGTAGATGGTACTCCTAGCTTTGATGTTTAAACGTTTGAGGATACATTCCTTAACTGTGACCATTTAAGAATACAAACATATCAAGTCCTTCTTGCTTGTCAGTGCTACAATTTAAAACACGGTCAACTTTTGGTTCGCCCTGCGTGGATAACACTGACACACTAACACTATAAATGCAAATTCTAGCTAGCTGCATGTACTCTGTGGTTCTAGCTTTCTGGAAGACCTATTGTATGTAAGCACCAATGTGACCTTGTTTTATTCGACGTTCTCCTTGTTGGTTAAGATTCTGGTTTGACAGTGACAATATCATGTTGACGCAGATGAGAATGATCAGACCATGCTATGTTATGCTGATGGATCGGCTATAAAACACTGAGCTATACATTGAATAATTTTAACAGAAAATTGACGTACGGAATCAAAGGAGTGAACATGAACTACTTACAGACGCGTGATGAGAAAAAGTGAAGCCTTTACCAGATCACTCTACTAACTGACGTCAAGCACATAAGTGAATTTTGACATTCGACTTATCACAGCAGGTCAACTCACAATTGATGTTTGTAACCGAGTGTTTCTCGGTATCTTTTGAGTATAACTCCAGAAGTTAAGTCTAACGTTTCATTCTTGTCACCCCTCAATTGAAACTGCATGAGCTGTTCGTATGAAAAATTTTGATTGACTTGTTGCTTATTTCTTATCCTATGAAAGGCATTTCTAGTTTTAGCGTTTGGAATGCAATCCTCAACATCGCTGTTTCCATTCAAGAAGAAATAAAACTTAGCCAGCAGTTTAGGCTGGCCTTGCTGCCTATTATTCCATTACATACGTCGGCAGCAATAATTCTCGCTATAAAAGGTGGTTATAACTTGTAGAAAACTTATACAAATACTGAGAAAGAAACTTATGGCACATGGATCAAGGACTAAACCGGCCACGATCAACCTTCAGCAAGCAACGTTCTTTCGAACACAAGGAGAAATTGAATGATCTTTGCGAGAATTTTCAAACCGATTAAAAGCATCCGCGCAATTGTTTGGCTAGAAAAAGCACAGATCAAGTTTGTCTTGAGAGCAATAGCGTTTTGGGCGAACATAACTCATGGCGGGGCGGGAATTGTGCGGTTGCACTCTACTAGCAAGAAACAGTTTAAGATATGGAAGTTTTGTAGTCTCTCAATGTGTCCAATAATACATAGTATCTTAACCGAGACTTGGACGATCCTAGCAATCAAAGAACCTAATACGAGTCGTTGATTCTCCCATGTGGCTCCGAGATTGAACAAACTCACGTGTTGCTAAATCCACACTAAGCGGGCTAACGATTAATGTGTACTCTTCAGCCTCTTCGAAAAACCTCATGTACGTGTAAACCGCAAACTACACTCAATCCACAATTCTTAATTGAATGCTCACTTTATTGAATTAGAAGTATTTCGAACGCATCCAAGTTGACAATAATAATGATGCTAAGTTTAAGGTTGCTCAGTCGTTGATGTAAATTATGTTGATGATTTGTCTACGGTATAAGGCTATAGACTACAATATTTTTTAACCAATTTTAAAAACGGGATCAAAGGAGTGAAAAGGAGAACTTACAGGCCATTGTTCTGTCTTCTGTCGACGAGAGAATTAACAAAACCTGAACGCTTTGCCGAAGATCACTACGCAAAAAAGTACTGAGCCACATGGAAATGGCGACACGTAATCACTGCAACTTCACGTGATATTTCTATCAAGAGGGTTTTTAAGGAACGTGAGGTCACACCGCGGTAGTCAAGGGAAAAATAAAGTCACGCGCGTTTCAATGTATATACCAGCCCCCAAATGGAATCCGAAATAGTTTTTAAAACCTTTAAAGAAGTATTTTCTCTATGTAAAAAGGCCTTTATTTCCTTCTTCAGAACTTTGGGATAACGTCCAAACTCAGAGACGCCTTCCGATCGTGCAACGTTAGAGCAATTTTTCATTTGACCTTGAAGCAAAACAAAAACAGGAAACGAACCGTCAGATGGCAATTGAATTGGTTTAGCGAACAAAAACAAAGTTTTGCGGCTTTTAGCGAACTTGATGATTGGTCGAACGAGCAATGTTTTTATTCCTATTGATGTGTGTTCGTAAGCGGGAACGCGACTGAGGCATTGTGTGCATCAGTATTTTGACGGGAACATATTGCTTTATTGACTCTGGCGACCTCTAAAATAATAAAACAAAGTAAAAACCAAAATTCCGTAAAACCGAAATGTTACCACAGCAATTAAAGACAGAAATTTCTCGATCTACTAGCTAGGGCTTATTCTAAACATAGAACTAATATATTAAATGCACCGTCTTTCGAATTACAAAGTGGCTTTAGCTTACTTCACTGGAAGACCACGCGAAATGTTTAATTGTGACCGTACCAGAAAAGAAAAAAAAAACCTTTGTTAATTCTTTTTATATTATGAAAGGTGTTCGTCATCGTGGTTTCAAATGATAGCTGAGTTAATCTTTTGTCTCACGATTGAGTCACAAAGATGTGGATCGCGACGTTTCGACCGCTATACTGCTGGTCTTCATCAGGCGATGGTGTCGACTGGCTGCGTGTGAGTATAAGAAGCACCGTGGCTGGTGGTGATTGGTGCGTTTCGATCCTCGCTTAGGCTTTTGTTGATTGGAGGATTTCGATCCTTGTCATTCAGACTAGAAATTGTTCCCTTAGCGGTCCGCTTTGGTACTGATCGGCTGTTGTGGTGTTTGATCGTGGGCAACCACGTTCCAGGAATTTCAATTCCACTGTCCCTGTTGATGTTGTTAGGGTGAAATCTTACGTCAATAGCCTCTTTAACCCTACGGGTGTACCAATGTGGGTCTCGGTCATGACAAAACCATCAGTTATCTCTCATGAAAAGAAACACCTCTCATCGGTCCTTGTTTCCAACGGTTATCCGTTTTCGTTTGTAAAAAATCTTACGAAAACCAAGGATTAACAACCACTAAAGAACCTGAACCCGAAATTAAATCTGCTGTGGTTCTGCCATACGCCAAAGGCACATCGGAGGCTCTTCGTCGTTGCCTACAACAACAAGGCATACGGACTGTTTTCAGATCTGACACAACTCTTACATCACACCTAGTGCGACCTAAGGACATTGTCGATCCAGTAAAACAAGACGGAGTAGTCTACAAGATTCCCTGCGAATGTGGTAAGGTTTATATTGGAGAGACGGGAAGATCTATGCATGAACGGATTAAGGAATACGATAGAGACATACGGTTTGCTCGAACCCAACCCTCCGCCCTTTCAGAACATAGCAACGCGACCGGACATTATCCGCTCTGGGACGAAGTTAAATTTATTGACCGAGACCCACACTGGTACACCCGTAGGGTTAAAGAGGCTATTCACATAAGGGATAGTGGATTTGAAATTCCTGAAGCGTGGATGCCCACGATCAAACTCCACAACAGTCGATCAGTACCAAAGCGGACCGCTGAGGGAACAATTTCTATTCTGAACGACAAGGATCGAAATCCTCCAATCAACAACAGCTTAAGCGAGGATCAGTCACGCAGCCAGTCGACACCATCGCGTGATGAAGACCAGCAGTATAGCTGTCGAAACGTCGCGATCCACATCTTTGTGACTCAATCGTGAGACAAAAGATTAACTCAGCTATCATCCGTAATTTCTCTCAAATGATAATTTCGCTCATAATCACACAGGCAGAGACGACTTAACAAAACTGGCTGACTCACCACCTGTAGATCTCAACGCAAGTATTTTTACTACAGCAAAAATTTTAAAACTTTTAGTGTCTGTCTATATAATCCTGGTGGCTGACGGCATTACATTTCACACCTTCGTCAGTGACAAAACTTGCTTAATCGCCTAAAACCTAATACTTTGGACGCGAAAGGTGTTACACAGTCAAACCGAAATGTTGGTCTTCCATTTTACGTGGCAACTTTTTATCGTTAACGGGGTCGCCAAACTTCACTGGGCATTAATATGGAAAGACATAAGTCAGCCAATTCACGTGATTGACAACGTGACATTGAAAAGACCTTGCGGCAGTAACTTTCGGAAAAACTGCAAGCTGTTTGTTTACCACAACAAGCACAACTGGGGTTCGGAACATCAGCTTTACAATTGTTCTGTAAGAATTGAAGCGGGAACTTTGTAGCTGACTTAATACTTGATCTCATATACTTTTTGAAATAGGTGTTCAATCGATCGAAAGGGCAAGCAAAGGGTCATTGTGTACAGTCGGTGCTTGCCTTAAATTAAAATCCGCACCAAACGTACAAAGCAGTTAAAACTGCCAAATGCAACACTGAATACAAACGATAAATGATTATCTGAATTGTAGACAACAGGTTTGAGCATGAAGGCTGGAGCTTAAAAGATAGGAAAAAAAATCTTAGCTTAAATAGCAACTCTACCTCAGCTCAATGTCCTCTAGAGTGTACCTCTGCATTTTGTAGGCGCACCCTCTAGTGCCACCTTGCATATATAGCTCCACTAAGTTTACTCTCGGGCTATTCTGTACTTTTAGATGGATAACCGAGGGAGCCAGGATGAAAACGTGAGTATAACATGAGTCAAAGCAACGTTGATAAATGGTACAAACTAACAATATAATATCCTTCATATAACCGTGGACCTTGTCTGTTGAGTCAACTGTACTTCAAACTCGCACCCTTCTTATTCAACTCTTGGCATCCTTTGAAAAACTGTGAGTTCAGTTACCACAATAGAAGCCAATAGCAACAAGAAAATGACGTCTGCGTACGTAAAATGGAATAAACAGTTTTATTTTACAAAACAACATTCACGGAACATAACACTGCCTTGCCTTCCATATTAAAATGTCCGATGATCTGCGTCACTTTGATTTAACTTTTCCGTCAGTCTTGCATTACAATTAACATAAAAACCTGCCTGCTGTGTATCTTTCTGTCCTGTTGTGATATTTGCATTTTCGTATCCTGCGAAATGAAAAGTATAACTTGATTTGCTCACTTACTAAAACACGCCATTAATGACTTAAAGATCCGTTCAAACTACTCGAAGAATATTTATACTACAAGGTACTTATGACACAAGGACCGATGACTAAACCATAACTTTATATAACTTTAGGAATGCATCCTGCAAGGTCAGTTCACAGTTGAAGCAAGATGAATGATCACTCACTTTGCGAGCATTTGACTGCAGACCACCGTACACCTGAAGCATGGCGGCGAGTGTTTTGTTAGAAAGCATTAATCAGCTTGTTTTGCGAGCCAGAGCACTTTGGGTGAGAAACGGGGCGAGCAAAATGTTCATAGTCTACTAGCAGTAAAGAGCACTTTTAGATCATGTAGACTTTGCAATCTCACAGTATGCCCAATAATGTAAAGTACTCTCGCTACCCGCAACTCAGTCAACGATTGCTATAGTTGAACAAATTGACAAGTGTGCTTTCATGTTTGCATCGACATTTGGATAACAGATTGGTGTTTATGGTGTTCGATAACTTTCAAAGAAAGAATGAATAAACATTGTAAAATGCCACCGCTCAAATCAAAGTTATTTTTAAGTACATAGTTGCCACTTGTTTACTAATTATTGTTCAAAAGGTATCTTTACTCTTTCTGTGGATATAATCCTCACATCTGATTATTTAAGAGGTGTCAGATACTGAGCAAAAATACTACTTTCTACTACTAATAAAAATAAAACTACAGTTATACCTGATTTTCCTATTAACAAGTGTGTCAAACTCAGGCTGTCCGAGGTGTTTCAAGCTGAAGTTATGAACAAAATTCATAAATGCAACCCTTCAAATAACAGGTTCCTCAGAGTTCCTGCCTTTTCGTGCTATACGAAGCAGTTTGAATTGAAATTTTCAAGGCTTCGAGTTAAACGTAATGTTTTTAATTGCGACAAGCCTATGGATACTGAACGTCGATAGAATTTCCTTACAAAGATAGGTAAACTTCAATATGCTTGTACGAAACGGGATGGGACTACATTTGGGGTAAGAATGTGAATGTAATCCAAACATGTTGCCACAAATAAAGTCAATATTTTCGTAGTTCCTCCCCGTAACAATGATTAAAGAAAAACAACTGTCGGCATAAAGTGCCACCACTCAGAATTAAGCAATCTGTAATGTACTAAATACTTCCCAGCTCGGAATTGTTTGTTAAGCTTATATAATTATGAATGACTAATTGTCTAGTATCTGGAACAAAGTTTAATAAATCCTACAGTATACCCAATCTAATGAAAGCTAATGAAGAATATTTTTCAATATTTCAATCTGTTTCTTACCGTACGAAGTATTTCTGAGGTTCCATTCTGTGTAAACAATCGTATTAACTGTCATATTTTAAATAAAAGGTATTTTATATGAGTAATTTTCATTTCAAATTTAGCTGTTTATTTCTTGTGATGTAGATGGTACTCCTAGCTTTGATGTTTAAACGTTTGAGGATACATTCCTTAACTGTGACCATTTAAGAATACAAACATATCAAGTCCTTCTTGCTTGTCAGTGCTACAATTTAAAACACGGTCAACTTTTGGTTCGCCCTGCGTGGATAACACTGACACACTAACACTATAAATGCAAATTCTAGCTAGCTGCATGTACTCTGTGGTTCTAGCTTTCTGGAAGACCTATTGTATGTAAGCACCAATGTGACCTTGTTTTATTCGACGTTCTCCTTGTTGGTTAAGATTCTGGTTTGACAGTGACAATATCATGTTGACGCAGATGAGAATGATCAGACCATGCTATGTTATGCTGATGGATCGGCTATAAAACACTGAGCTATACATTGAATAATTTTAACAGAAAATTGACGTACGGAATCAAAGGAGTGAACATGAACTACTTACAGACGCGTGATGAGAAAAAGTGAAGCCTTTACCAGATCACTCTACTAACTGACGTCAAGCACATAAGTGAATTTTGACATTCGACTTATCACAGCAGGTCAACTCACAATTGATGTTTGTAACCGAGTGTTTCTCGGTATCTTTTGAGTATAACTCCAGAAGTTATGTCTAACGTTTCATTCTTGTCACCCCTCAATTGAAACTGCATGAGCTGTTCGTATGAAAAATTTTGATTGACTTGTTGCTTATTTCTTATCCTATGAAAGGCATTTCTAGTTTTAGCGTTTGGAATGCAATCCTCAACATCGCTGTTTCCATTCAAGAAGAAATAAAACTTAGCCAGCAGTTTAGGCTGGCCTTGCTGCCTATTATTCCATTACATACGTCGGCAGCAATAATTCTCGCTATAAAAGGTGGTTATAACTTGTAGAAAACTTATACAAATACTGAGAAAGAAACTTATGGCACATGGATCAAGGACTAAACCGGCCACGATCAACCTTCAGCAAGCAACGTTCTTTCGAACACAAGGAGAAATTGAATGATCTTTGCGAGAATTTTCAAACCGATTAAAAGCATCCGCGCAATTGTTTGGCTAGAAAAAGCACAGATCAAGTTTGTCTTGAGAGCAATAGCGTTTTGGGCGAACATAACTCATGGCGGGGCGGGAATTGTGCGGTTGCACTCTACTAGCAAGAAACAGTTTAAGATATGGAAGTTTTGTAGTCTCTCAATGTGTCCAATAATACATAGTATCTTAACCGAGACTTGGACGATCCTAGCAATCAAAGAACCTAATACGAGTCGTTGATTCTCCCATGTGGCTCCGAGATTGAACAAACTCACGTGTTGCTAAATCCACACTAAGCGGGCTAACGATTAATGTGTACTCTTCAGCCTCTTCGAAAAACCTCATGTACGTGTAAACCGCAAACTACACTCAATCCACAATTCTTAATTGAATGCTCACTTTATTGAATTAGAAGTATTTCGAACGCATCCAAGTTGACAATAATAATGATGCTAAGTTTAAGGTTGCTCAGTCGTTGATGTAAATTATGTTGATGATTTGTCTACGGTATAAGGCTATAGACTACAATATTTTTTAACTAATTTTAAAAACGGGATCAAAGGAGTGAAAAGGAGAACTTACAGGCCATTGTTCTGTCTTCTGTCGACGAGAGAATTAACAAAACCTGAACGCTTTGCCGAAGATCACTACGCAAAAAAGTACTGAGCCACATGGAAATGGCGACACGTAATCACTGCAACTTCACGTGATATTTCTATCAAGAGGGTTTTTAAGGAACGTGAGGTCACACCGCGGTAGTCAAGGGAAAAATAAAGTCACGCGCGTTTCAATGTATATACCAGCCCCCAAATGGAATCCGAAATAGTTTTTAAAACCTTTAAAGAAGTATTTTCTCTATGTAAAAAGGCCTTTATTTCCTTCTTCAGAACTTTGGGATAACGTCCAAACTCAGAGACGCCTTCCGATCGTGCAACGTTAGAGCAATTTTTCATTTGACCTTGAAGCAAAACAAAAACAGGAAACGAACCGTCAGATGGCAATTGAATTGGTTTAGCGAACAAAAACAAAGTTTTGCGGCTTTTAGCGAACTTGATGATTGGTCGAACGAGCAATGTTTTTATTCCTATTGATGTGTGTTCGTAAGCGGGAACGCGACTGAGGCATTGTGTGCATCAGTATTTTGACGGGAACATATTGCTTTATTGACTCTGGCGACCTCTAAAATAATAAAACAAAGTAAAAACCAAAATTCCGTAAAACCGAAATGTTACCACAGCAATTAAAGACAGAAATTTCTCGATCTACTAGCTAGGGCTTATTCTAAACATAGAACTAATATATTAAATGCACCGTCTTTCGAATTACAAAGTGGCTTTAGCTTACTTCACTGGAAGACCACGCGAAATGTTTAATTGTGACCGTACCAGAAAAGAAAAAAAAAACCTTTGTTAATTCTTTTTATATTATGAAAGGTGTTCGTCATCGTGGTTTCAAATGATAGCTGAGTTAATCTTTTGTCTCACGATTGAGTCACAAAGATGTGGATCGCGACGTTTCGACCGCTATACTGCTGGTCTTCATCAGGCGATGGTGTCGACTGGCTGCGTGTGAGTATAAGAAGCACCGTGGCTGGTGGTGATTGGTGCGTTTCGATCCTCGCTTAGGCTTTTGTTGATTGGAGGATTTCGATCCTTGTCATTCAGACTAGAAATTGTTCCCTTAGCGGTCCGCTTTGGTACTGATCGGCTGTTGTGGTGTTTGATCGTGGGCAACCACGTTCCAGGAATTTCAATTCCACTGTCCCTGTTGATGTTGTTAGGGTGAAATCTTACGTCAATAGCCTCTTTAACCCTACGGGTGTACCAATGTGGGTCTCGGTCATGACAAAACCATCAGTTATCTCTCATGAAAAGAAACACCTCTCATCGGTCCTTGTTTCCAACGGTTATCCGTTTTCGTTTGTAAAAAATCTTACGAAAACCAAGGATTAACAACCACTAAAGAACCTGAACCCGAAATTAAATCTGCTGTGGTTCTGCCATACGCCAAAGGCACATCGGAGGCTCTTCGTCGTTGCCTACAACAACAAGGCATACGGACTGTTTTCAGATCTGACACAACTCTTACATCACACCTAGTGCGACCTAAGGACATTGTCGATCCAGTAAAACAAGACGGAGTAGTCTACAAGATTCCCTGCGAATGTGGTAAGGTTTATATTGGAGAGACGGGAAGATCTATGCATGAACGGATTAAGGAATACGATAGAGACATACGGTTTGCTCGAACCCAACCCTCCGCCCTTTCAGAACATAGCAACGCGACCGGACATTATCCGCTCTGGGACGAAGTTAAATTTATTGACCGAGACCCACACTGGTACACCCGTAGGGTTAAAGAGGCTATTCACATAAGGGATAGTGGATTTGAAATTCCTGAAGCGTGGATGCCCACGATCAAACTCCACAACAGTCGATCAGTACCAAAGCGGACCGCTGAGGGAACAATTTCTATTCTGAACGACAAGGATCGAAATCCTCCAATCAACAACAGCTTAAGCGAGGATCAGTCACGCAGCCAGTCGACACCATCGCGTGATGAAGACCAGCAGTATAGCTGTCGAAACGTCGCGATCCACATCTTTGTGACTCAATCGTGAGACAAAAGATTAACTCAGCTATCATCCGTAATTTCTCTCAAATGATAATTTCGCTCATAATCACACAGGCAGAAACGACTTAACAAAACTGGCTGACTCACCACCTGTAGATCTCAACGCAAGTATTTTTACTACAGCAAAAATTTTAAAACTTTTAGTGTCTGTCTATATAATCCTGGTGGCTGACGGCAATACATTTCACACCTTCGTCAGTGACAAAACTTGCTTAATCGCCTAAAACCTAATACTTTGGACGCGAAAGGTGTTACACAGTCAAACCGAAATGTTGGTCTTCCATTTTACGTGGCAACTTTTTATCGTTAACGGGGTCGCCAAACTTCACTGGGCATTAATATGGAAAGACATAAGTCAGCCAATTCACGTGATTGACAACGTGACATTGAAAAGACCTTGCGGCAGTAACTTTCGGAAAAACTGCAAGCTGTTTGTTTACCACAACAAGCACAACTGGGGTTCGGAACATCAGCTTTACAATTGTTCTGTAAGAATTGAAGCGGGAACTTTGTAGCTGACTTAATACTTGATCTCATATACTTTTTGAAATAGGTGTTCAATCGATCGAAAGGGCAAGCAAAGGGTCATTGTGTACAGTCGGTGCTTGCCTTAAATTAAAATCCGCACCAAACGTACAAAGCAGTTAAAACTGCCAAATGCAACACTGAATACAAACGATAAATGATTATCTGAATTGTAGACAACAGGTTTGAGCATGAAGGCTGGAGCTTAAAAGATAGGAAAAAAAATCTTAGCTTAAATAGCAACTCTACCTCAGCTCAATGTCCTCTAGAGTGTACCTCTGCATTTTGTAGGCGCACCCTCTAGTGCCACCTTGCATATATAGCTCCACTAAGTTTACTCTCGGGCTATTCTGTACTTTTAGATGGATAACCGAGGGAGCCAGGATGAAAACGTGAGTATAACATGAGTCAAAGCAACGTTGATAAATGGTACAAACTAACAATATAATATCCTTCATATAACCGTGGACCTTGTCTGTTGAGTCAACTGTACTTCAAACTCGCACCCTTCTTATTCAACTCTTGGCATCCTTTGAAAAACTGTGAGTTCAGTTACCACAATAGAAGCCAATAACAACAAGAAAATGACGTCTGCGTACGTAAAATGGAATAAACGGTTTTATTTTACAAAACAACATTCACGGAACATAACACTGGCTTGCCTTCCATATTAAAATGTCTGATGATCTGCATCACTTTGATTTAACTTTTCCGTCAGTCTTACATTACAATTAACATAAAAACCTGCCTGCTGTGTATCTTTCTGTCCTGTTGTGATATTTGCATTTTCGTATCCTGCGAAATGAAAAGTATAACTTGATTTGCTCACTTACTAAAACACGCCATTAATGACTTAAAGATCCGTTCAAACTACTCGAAGAATATTTATCTGACTACAAGGTACTTATGACACAAGGACCGATGACTAAACCATAGCTTTATATAAGTTTAGGAATGCATCCTGCAAGGTTAGTTCACAGTTGAAGCGAGATGAATGATCACTCACCTTGCGAGCATTTGACTGCAGACCACCGTACACCTGAAGCATGGCGGCGAGTGTTTTGTTAGAAAGCATTAATCAGCTTGTTTTGCGAGCAACAGCACTTTGGGTGAGAAACGGGGCGAGCAAAATTTTCATAGTCTACTAGCAGTAAAGAGCACTTTTAGATCATGTAGACTTTGCAACCTCACAGTATGCCCATTAATGTTAAGTACCCTCGCTACCCGCAACTTCAACTATTGCCGGTATAGTTGAAGAAATTAACATGTGTGCTTTCATGTTTGCATCGACATTTGGATAACAGATTGGTGTTTATGGTGTTCAATAACTTCCAAAGAAAGAATGAATAACTTCTGTAGCAGATCACGACTTCAGTTTCACCATGTATGAAAATCAACAAATTCGAGCAGACGTTCACGAGAAAGCAAGTTTGTAAACATCTACGAATATTAACTGAAGACGAGCAAATGAACATTATCCAAATTTGGTGAGGAATTCGATTGCTCATCACACGTTTGATTAACAGGAACCTTCAATACCCGAGACTTACACACTACTAAGCAGTTAAACGGTTATATTTAACTTTCAATTGGAGAACTAAAGTTCAATGTCGATAGAATTTCCTCAAGGAGATAAGTAAGCTTCAGCGTGATTGCACCAAACAGGATAGGACTACATCAGTACGTTTTGAGAACGTGGATGTAATCCTAAAGTAATACCATAAATAGATTAATACATTTTGCAGTTCTTTCCTGTAAAGATATTAATTTATGGGGCAGGGGAAAAGCATAAAGTATCACCGGCAGAGCTAGGAAAACTGTTTTGTATCTCATGCTTTCCAGCTTGTGTTATTGTTAGTTAAGTTTACTTGATCATGAATGACTAATATTCTACTCTGTGGATCAAGCTCTAAATTGTGCCCACTCGTAGGAAAGCTAACGAGCAGTATGACTCAGAATTTCCTTTTGTTGCAAGAGCAAACCATTTCTAATGTTCCTGATTCCTTGCAAACAATCAAATCGCATCAATGGTCAAGGTTCAAATGAACAATATCCATCACAAGAATATTTTATTGGAATTAAGCCGCTTATTTCTTGTGATGTAGATGGTACTTCTAGCTTTAATATTCAGTGTTTGAAGTTGCATTCCTTAACTGTTACCATTAAAGAAATATAACAAATCGAGGCCTTCTTCCTTGAGCTGCTGGTCAAAACAACCTCGGATAACACACTCAGTGTTGCTAAAAATAAATACACACCGTTCACCTGTATGAGTACAGTGAGGTCTTAGCTTTTTAGAAGATCTAAGAAGGCCGTATCTGTATATATAAACGGAAACCGCATTTCAAGAGAAATCGCTTTATTGACTCTGGTGTTCTCTAGAAATAGCAGAAAAAATCATGGTATAAAATCCCACAAAACCGAAATATTACCACAGCAATAAACGACATAAATTTCTTGATCTCTTAGCTGGGGTTTATATCAAACTATAGAAAGAATTTTGTAAGTAATAATCGTATAAAATACACTCGCATTGCAAGTTTGTTACTTGTTTATGTACAATAATATTCAAACGGCCAAACGCTGGAAAAATGGCCTGCATTTTGAAGTCCTATTATTAGGCGATTAGTGTAGTCCCGGGCACTCGAGTGACAACTTCACGAGAATACGAATGTCAAGGACGAGCAAATAAGTACCCTTCCAAATTTTGCGAGAAATTCGAGAAGTATTCTGCAAATTTGGGAGAAATTGTCGCTTTATGAAGGGAGGCTACAGCTTTTAGGAAGACCAAAAGTTTATATCATTTTGAACCATGAGCAGTACAACTTCCTGTATGGTCTGTAACGTGAGTCATTACACATAATGTTATGTCGCACATAATTGCTGTGAAACTCACGAAATTCCAAAGTAGGTGTATCCGGATAAACTTCAAATGAAAGTTCTTTGCAATACCCTGCCAAATGCTAACTGTTAACAGTCGACTGTTAGGATTATGTTCGTAAACGCTGCCCAGTTATGGTCTTAAAATTTTTTATCCTCTTTTCTGCTCGCATTAGCTACTAGTATAGTTTACCTTTGTGGATAAAATGTGCCAGTAAAGCGTGTCCCGGAGTAGCATAAACGCTGAAGAGCTCCATTCTGTCAATTCAGTGCCAAACATTACAAAATGCCACCGCTCAGATCAAAATTATTTTTAAGTACATAGTTGCTGCTTGTTTATTTATTATTATTATTATTATTATTATTATTATTATTTAAAAAGTATCTTTACTCTTTTTGTGGATATCATCCTCACATCTGATTATTTAAGAGGTGTGAGATACTGAGCAAAATTACTACTTTCTACTACTAATAAAAATAAAACTACAGTTATACCTGATTTTCCTATTAACAAGTGTGTCAATTCTCTCAAGCTGTCCGAGGTGTTTCAAGCTGAAGTTATGAACAAAATTCATAAATGCGACCCTTCAAATAACTGTTCCTCAGAGTTCCTGCCTTGGCGTGCTGTACGAAGCAGTTTGAATTGAAATTACCAAGGCTCCAAGTTAAACATAATGTTTTTAATTGCGACAAGCCTATGGATACTGAACGTCAATAGAATTTCCTTACAAAGATAGGTAAACTTCAAGAAATCTGTTATGTACTAAATACTTCCCAGCTCGGAATTGTTTGTTGCGCTTATATGATTATGAATGACTAATTGTCTAGTAGTGTCTGGAACAAAGTTTAATAAATCCTACAGTTACCCAATCGAATGAAAGCTAATGAAGAATATTTTTCAATATTTCAATCTGTTTCTTACCGTCCGAAGTATTATGAGGTTCCATTCTGTGCAAACAATCGTATTAACTGTCACATTTCAAATGAAAGGTATTTTATATGAGTAATTTTCATTTCAAGTTCAGCTGTTTATTTCTTGTGATTTAGATGGTACTTCTAGCTTTGATGTTTAAATGTTTGAGGATACATTCCTTAACTTTGACCATTAAGGAACGTAAACATATCGAACCCTTCTTGCTTGCCAGTGCTACAATTTAAAACACGGTAAACTTTTGGTTCGCCCTGCGTGGATAACATTGACACACTAACACTATAAATGCAAATTCTAGCTAGCTGCATGTACCCTGTGGTTTTAGCTTTCTGGAAGACCTATTGTATGTAAGCACCAATGCGGCTTTGTTTTATTCGACGCTCTCCTTGTTGGTTTAGATCCTGGTTTGACAGTGACAATATAATGTTGACACAGATGAGAATGATCAGACCATGCTATGTTATGCTGATGGATCGGCTATAAAACACTGGGCTATACATTGAATAATTTTAACAGAAAATTGACGTACGGAATCAAAGGAGTGAAAATGAACTACTTACAGATGCGTGATGAGAAAAAGTGAAGCCTTTACCAGATCACTCTACTAACTGACGTCAAGCACATAGGTGAATTTTGACATTCGACATATCACAGCAGGTCAACTCACAATTGATGCTTGTAACCGAGTGTTTCTCGGTTTGTTTTGAGTATAACTTCAGAAGTTAAGTCTAACGTTTCATTCTTGTCACCCCTCAAATGAAACTGCATGAGTTGTTCCTATGAAAAATTTTGCTTGACTTGTTGTTTATTTCCTGTCATATGAAAGGCATTTCTAGTTTTAGCGTGTGGAATGCAATCCTCAACATCGTGCGTTGTTTCCATTCAAGAAGAAATAAAACTTAGCCAGCATTTTAGGCTTGCCTTGCGGCTGCCTATTATTCCTGTACATACGTCGGCAGCAATAATTCTCGCTATAAAAGGTGGTTATAACTTGTAGAAAACTTATACAAAGACTGAGAAAGAATTTTATGGCACGTGGATCAAGGACTAAACCGGCCACGATCAACCTTACATAAGCTTCTTACGGGGTACACAGCAAGCAACGTTCTTTCGAACACAAGGAGAAATTGAATGATCTTTGGATTTTCAAACCGATTAAAAGCATAGCCGCACAGTTGTTTGGCTAGAAAAAGCACTAATCGAGCTTGTCTTGAGAGCAATAGTATTTTGGGTGAACATAAGTGAACATAAATGGCGGGCAATTGTGAGGCTGCACTCTACTAGCAAGAACAGTTTAAGATATGGAAGTTTTGTAGTCTCTCAATGTGTCCAATAATACATAGTATCTTAACGGAGACTTGGACAATCCTAGCAATCAAAGAACCTAACACGAGTCGTTGATTCTCCCATGTGGCTCCGAGATTGAACACACTCACGTGTTGCTAAATCCACACTAAGCGTGCTAACGATAAATGTGTACTCTTTGAACAGCATCTTGGAAAAACCTCATGTACGTGTAAGCCGCAAACTACACTCAATCCACATTTCTTCATTGAATACTCACTTTATTGAATTAGAAGTATTTCGAATGCAACCAAGTATAATGATGCTAAGTTTAATGTTGCTCAGTCGTTGATGTAAATTATGTTGATGATTTGTCTACGGTATAAGGCTATAGACTACAATATTTTTTAACCAATTTTAAAAACGGGATCAAAGGAGGAAAATAAGAACTTACAGGCCATTGTCCTGTCTTCCGTCGACGAGAGAATTAACAAAACCTGAATGCTTTGCCGAAAATCACTACGCAAAAATGTGAGCCACATGTTAATGGCGACGCGTAATCACTGCCGACTTCACGTGATATCTCTGTCAAGAGGTTTTTACGGTACTTGAGGTCACACCGTGGTAGTCAAGGGAAAAATAAAGTCACGCGCGTTTCAATGTATATACCATCCCCCAAATGGAATCCGAAATCGTTTTCAAAACCATTTAAAGAAGTGTTTTCTCTATATAAAAAGGCCTATATCTCCTTCTTCAGAACTTTGCGATGACGTCTAAACTCAGAGACGCCTCGCTAGAGCAATTTTTCATTTGACCTTGAAGCAAAACAAAAACAGGAAACGAACCCTGAAATGGCAATTGGATTGGTTTAGCGAACAAAAACAAAGTTTTGCGGCTTTTAGAGAACTTGACGATTGGTCGATAGAGCAATGTTTTTGTCCCTTTTGGGATGTGTTGGTAAGCGGGAACGCCTTGAGGCCTTGTGTGCATATTTTGACCGAAACAAATTGCTTTATTGACTCTGGCGACCTCTAAAATAATAAAACAAAGTAAAAATCAAATCCCGTAAAAACGAAATATTACCACAGCAATTAAAGACAGAAATTTCTCGCTCTACTAGCTAGGGCTTATTCTAAACATAAAACGAATATATTAAATGCATGGTCTTTCGCAGTACAAAGAGGTTTTAGCTTACTTCATTGGAAGACCACGCGAAATGTTTAATTTGTGACCGTACCAGAAAAGAAAAAAAAACCTTTGTTAATTCTTTATTATTATTATTATTATTATTATTATTATTATTATTTATTTATTTATTTATTTATTTATTTATTATTAAAAACTAAACTACAGATATCATATTTCGAGCATTTTCATTGGCTCATGCAGAATTGTTTATATGGAAATGGTTAATACTTGAACAAAGAGCAGTTCACAATGAAGGAGACCAAAAAACTCACTTCAAAGGGGCCGGCAGGAGATTAGTGTTATGGAAATAGCACGTTACCTGAGTGGCACGTGGTAGAATTTTCAGCTTCTAGAATTCACTATTTATCTTGCCTCTACGCACAAGGAGACGATTTACTTTTCAATTGCGACCACCTATTTCTTAACAATAAATACAACGTTTGAAAGATCAATTCAATATTTGTAAAAATATCCAAGGTGGTTTGTTGGCACAGACGGTGCTGCAACGGCACAAAGGCTGTTTATTATCCATCACCCTCATGAATAATAAAACCTTGCAAGCCTTCAATATTCTTGAATAAGAGCAACGTTTTTCTAGTCCCCCGGCCTCATGCCAAATTCCTTCGGGAATTGTAAAATCCCTCCGCCTTACATTTTCAAGTAACTTAGGAAAGCTTACGTTAAAGCTATTACTGCTAACAATGTTAAAAGGAATATTTAGTTATTAGTTCAACCAAAAACGTTACAAAAAGAAGTAATTTACAAAAGAAAGTACAATACTAAATACCTACTAAAACTACTGTTAGAAGTCAGCACATGAAAACTCTCTCCTCCATCTCCTGTCACCTCATTTGTAATCCATACAAGCTGCAGAGCCGCTAGAATGGAAAAGTGGTCCTGTATTCATAATTAAAAAATAGTAGTTAAGAGATTCATCTTAACTTAGGAGAGCGTCGTGAATTCAGTCCATACATAATCTTTACCAATGCAGCGGACGGATACTCCACATCTAGCAGCTCAGAATATTTTCCACAACACCACTGTCGAGACCACGATAGCAATCTTGCGTCTCCTTTAGGTAAGTCGACCACAAAGGGGTCTGACGCGAGGGATGATCTTAGGGCTCATTGTTTGTGGGACTATTCTGCTTATTCCTATTTAGGTTTTATTAATAAGAGATTGAGTGGCATAAACCTTTCCAAAAATTAACGCATATTTTGAAAACGGAATACCTCTTGACGGAATTGACCTGAAGACAGCGCGAAGAATAGCTTGGACTGAGCACTTCAACTTGACTTCCGGTGCCATGTCACGGGATTGGGGGGGCCGCGCACGATTTTCCCGCCGAAAGTTTTACCAAACGCATATTGTGCGTATACCAAGTAAACTGTATTGTGGAATAGTACCCCTAAAAATGCACCCTTAAATTCGCGCTCTTCTTTGCACGTGGATTCCCGACAATATGACGCTTATAGTTACCACGAGTACTCATCGCCAACTATTTGGTCACGACAATTCCGCGCGACTTACGTGAAGTGGCTTTTACCATTGCTCTTCTTCTTGCAGAGTGTATCAACGGGCCTCAACGGGTATCAAAGTTTGGCCATACAGAAACCGCTGAGGAAAATGACTTGCCACAAAGAAAGTAGACCGTAAAATCAGCTTTCAAACGATGGTTTTTGCGAGAAATTTAGACAAAAGACAGCCAATTGCAAGATATCGTCATTAGAAAAAAATGTATTTTATAGTTTTAACGTGGACTTTGGTTTATCAATTTTCTACCGTTTCGCGGCAAAGAATGGACGGAGATGGAAAATCGCTCTCAGCCTCAAATTTTAATTCTGAATCTGTAGAGGGTCCACTACAGATGTCTGGTCCAACAAATGAAGTACCTAGTTCTGGAAACGATTTATGCCATGTTGATTCTTCGGATTCACGCGTTTTCGCCCTTTAAAATATAGGGTTTGTAGGGAATATCCCTTCGTTTTCGAGAGACAGTAGAAGGAAATGTTTTCCACTCGCGTTTTTTTCTTGTTTATATTTTAACTGATTGCTTTACTTGTGATATCTTTATCCCGGTCCGGCAAATTGAAAAAAAATATTTCATGATTGCGAATATTTACAATTTTTCCGCGCCTTCCATACATTTCTTTATAAACACTGATAAAATCGGCGGCCATGTTTACAGGCATTTTGTTGTGAAACCGCGTACCTACTGCAGGCGCGAGACCTGGAATTGTTGGCGATGGTAACGGTGTTTATAAAGCTAGTCCTTTAGCAACAAAAATAGGCTACTAACAATTTTGCAGAGCTGTAGGTATGCTTTCTTTTCAAAGTTCTGTATACTTAATCAATCAGAGACGATTTAAAAATTTGGGTGACTCACAACCTGTAGATTTAAACTTAAATATTTTTACTGAAGCAAAAATTTTAAAACTTATAGAGTGTTTCTATATAATCCTGACAGCATTGCATTTCACACTGTCTGCGTCAGTGACAAAACTTGCTGAATTGCATATATCAAGTTGATACCTTGGACGCGATCTTTTGATCGTGAATTTCTTTATTTTGACAAAAGACGGACTGAGATAATTCCATAAAATGCAAGCGTCCCGAAATTCCAGACGCCAATTAAAGATAACGAACACCGATATCAATACTGTGCGGTTTTTAAAATTGCTAAACAAACCACATTGCACATTTCATCGTTCCTGCGAACTAGCAAGATGGCTAAAATGTCCTTATTTGTTGGTTCAATACTTTATCAATTTGATTCATTTTTAATTTGGTTCACAATACACAGTCAAACCGAAATGTTGGGGTCGCTAAACTTCACTGGGCATTCTAATATAAAAAGACATGAGTCAGCTAAAATCACGTGATTGACAAAGTGACCCTGAAAAGACTACGCGGCAGTAACTTTCGGATAGACTGCAAGCTGTTTGTTTACGACAACAAGCACAATTGAGGTTCGGAAAGTCAGCTGTACAATTATTAGGTAAGATTTGAAGTGGGAACCTTGTAACTGACTTAATACTTGTTCAAATACGATCGAAAGGTAAAACAAAGGGTCATTGAGTTGGCGCTTGCCTTAAATTAAAATTGGCACCAAACGTACAAAGCAGTTAAAACTGCCAAATGCAACACTGGCTGCGAGTGAAAATAATTTTCTGAATTATAGACAACAGGTTTGAGCATGAAGGCCTGAGTTTAAAAGATAGGGAAAAAATCTTAGCTTAAACAGTAACTCTAGCTTCAATGTCCTCCACCTCTGCATTTTGTAAGCACACCCTCTAATTCCACTTTGCATATATAGGTCCGCTAAGTTCACTCTCCGGCTATTCTGTACTTTTAGATGGATAACCGAGGAAACCACAATGAAAACGTGAGTATAACATGCGTCAAAACAACGTTGTTAAATGGTATAAGCTAACAATATTCTTCATATAACCGTGGACCTTGTCAAATGTACTTCAAACTCGCTCCCTTCTTATTCAAATCTGGGCATCCTTTAAAAACCGTGAGTTTCAATTACCACAATAGAAGCCAATAGCAGCAGGAAAAAGACGTCTGCGTACGTAAAATGGAATAAACGGTTTTATTTTACAAAACAACATTCACGGAACATAACACTCAGGCTTGCCTTCCGTATTAAAATATCTGATGATCTGCGTGACTTTGGTTTATATTTTCTGCCAGTGTTTACAATTAACATAAAATCCTGCCTGCTGTGTATGTTTCTGTCCTGTTGATATTTGCATTTTCGTATCCTGCCAAATGAAAAGTATAACTTGATTTGCTCACTTACTAAATTGCAAACAACAAGACGCCATTCAGAATGACTTGAATGTCCGTTCGACTACTCGAAGAATGTTTATACTGCAAGGTACTTATGGCACAAGGACCGATCACTAAACCATAGCTTTATATAAGTTTAGGAATGCATCCTGCAAGGTTAGTTCAAATGGAAGCGAAATGAATGATCACTCACTTTGCGAGCATTTGACTGCAGACCGCCGTACACCAAGCATGGCCGTGAGTGTTTTGTTAGCAAAGCATTGATCAGCTTGTTTTGCGAGCAAGAGCACTTTGGGCGAGAAACGGGGCAAGCAATTCGAAAATTTTCACAGTCTACCAGCAGTAAAGAGTGCTTTTAAATCATGCAGACTTTCTAATCTCACAGTATGCCCAATAATGTAAAGTACTCTCGCTACCCGCAACTCAGTCAACGATTGCTATAGTTGAACAAATTGACAAGTGTGCTTTCATGTTTGCATCGATATTTGGATAACAGATTGTGGTGTTCAATGGTGTTCAATAACTTCCAAAGAAGCTTCTGTAGCAGATCACGACTTTATTTTGACCATGTATGAAAATCGCCATATTCGAGCAGACGTTCACGAGAAAGCAAGTTTGTAAACATTTAGGAATATTAACTCAAGACGAGCAAATGAAAATTATCCAAATTTGGCGAGGAATTCGAAGAGCAGACACTGAAAATTTGCTATTGCTTATCACACGTTTGATTAACAGGAACCTTCAATACCCGAGACTTACACACTACAGGGGCACCCAACGAGCCAAATCAACCAAAAACTGTAGAAAGGCATTTTTAAGTACCTTGTGGTGTTTGAAGTCTGTTTAAAATGATGTTTTCATAAGCTAGAAAAAGTTCATCTGTTCGGATTCCCCAGCTGAAAGTTTAACTGCCCGAAAATGTTAGGGAACCAAATCTTCCTTTGAGAAAATGCAAGCTGAAATGAACTTTCCACGAGCTTTCTAGGGAACTATTTTCTTTCCGAAAATGCTAGCTGACGTTTTTGACTACCAAAAACAGCAATCTTTCCGAAAACCTCAGGGGCTATGATTTCCCAGTTGCGAATATTTTAGGCCACGTTTTAGTTACGAAAATCCAAGTGTACTCTTTAATCGACGCCGAAAACCCTAGGCAAATTACCCTCCACCGAACAGATATCTACCGAAAGTTGTCGTTGGGTGCCCCTGACACTACTAAGCAGTTAAACGGTTATATTTAAATTTCAATTGAGATAAACTGAAGAAGAACTAAAGTTCACTGTCGATAGAATTTCCTCAAGAAGATAAGTTAGCTTCAGCAGGATTGTACCGATATTTTGAGAACGTGGATGTAATCCCAAAGCTAGTAATACCATAATTTTGCAGTTCTTTCCTGTAAAGATATTATTTTATGGCGCAGGGGGAATACTCAGAACTAGGAAAACTGTTGTGTAATGCTTTCCAGCTTGTGGTGTTGTTAGTTAAGTTTTCTTGATCATGAATGACTAATATTCTACTCTGTGGATCAAGTTCTCAAGTGTGCCCGCGCGTAGGAAAGAGCTCTGTCGAGCAATACGACTTAGAATTTCCTTTTGTTGCAAGATTCCTTTTGTTGTTGATTCCTTGCAAACAATCGCATCAATGGTCACTGTTCAAATGAACAATATCCATAACAAGAATATTCTATTGGAATTAAGTTGCTTATTTCTTGTGATGTAGATGATACTTCTAGCTTTAATATTTCAATGTTTAAGGTTGCATTCCTTAACTGTCACCATTAAAAAAGTATAACAAATCGAGCCCTTCTTCTTTGTGCTGCTGGTCAAAATAACCTCGGATAGCACAGCCACTCAGTGTTGCTAAGAATGAATACATACCGTTCATCTGTATGTACACTAAGGTCTTAGCTTTTTGGAAGATCTAAGAAGGCCGTTTAGAACTGTATATTTTTAATGAACACCATAAATGGAAACCGCATTTCAAGAGAAATCGCTTTATTGACTCTGGTGTTCTCTAAAAATAACAACAAAAAAATATATAAAATACCATCAAACCGAAATATTACCACAGCAATAAACGAACTATAGAAATAATTTTGTAAGTAATAATCGTACAAAATATACTCGCATTGCAAACTGAAATTAGTTTGTTACTTGTTTATGTATAATACTATTATTCAAATGACCAAACGCTGGAAAATGGCCCGTATTTTGATGTCCTAGGCGCTTACTGTAGTGCCGGGCACTCGACACTGACTCGAGTAATTACTAAATACTTCCCAGCTCGGAATGATTTGTTAAGCTTACATGATCTTGAATGACTAATTGTCTAGTGTCTGGAAGAAATTTTAATAAATCCTACAGTATACCCAATCGAATGAAAGCTAATGAAGAATATTTTTCAATATTTCAATCTGTTTCTTACCATGCGAAGTATTTCTGAGGTTCCATTCTGTGCAAACAATCGTATTAACTGTCACATTTCAAATGAAAGGTATTTAATATGAGTACTTTACATTTCAAATTTAGCTGTTTGTTTCTTGTGATGTAGATAGTACTTCTAGCTTTGATGTTTAAATGTTTGAAGATACATTCCTTAACTGCGACCATTAAAGAAATTAAACATATCGAGCCCTTCTTACTTGTGCTACAATTTAAAGCACGGTAAACTTTCGGTTCGCCCTGCGTGGATAACACTAACACACTAACAATATAAATGCAAACATGTTCCGAGCTAGTTGCATGTACTCTGTGGATCTAGCTTTCTGGAAGACCTATTGAATGCAAGCACCAAGGAGTGAAAATGAACTACATAACAGATTCGTGATGAGAAAAAAGCGAAGAATTCACCAAATCACTCTGACTAACTGACATCAAGCACATGAGCTGAAGTTTGACTTTCGACTCTGATCACAGCAGGTCAACTCACATTTGATGCTTGTAACTGAAGCATCAGAAGTGAAGACTAACGTTTCATTCTTGTCACCCCTGAAACTGCATGAGTTGTTCCTGTGAAAAATTTTGCTTGGTTGTTTTTTATTTCTTGTCATATGAAAGGCACTTCTAGCTTTCGGGTTTCGAATGCAATCCTCAACATCGTTGTTTCCATTCAAGAACAAATAAAACTTAGCCAGCACTTCGGGCTTGTCTTGCTACCTATTATTCCTCTACATACGTCGGCCGCAATAATTCTCGCTGTGCAAGGTGGTTGTAACGTGTAGAAAACTTAGACAAAGAAGAAAGAAACCTATGGCACATGGATCAAGGATTAAACCGGCCACGAGCAACCATACGTAAGTTTCCCAGGGGGAATACAGCAAGCAACGTTATTTCGAATACAAGGGGAATTGAATGATCTTTGCGAGGATTTGCAAACCGATTAAAAGTATAGCCGCGGCAGTTGTTTTGCTAGGAAAAGCATTGATCGAGCTTGTCTTAATAATTTAATAATAATTTAGAACTTATATAGCGCATTTTCCATGTGTATATGATCAAATGCGCTTTACAAGCAGATGAAATTGGAATTTGGAAATGTTGGTTTTTGTGGAGAGGGGAAAACCGGAGAACCCGGAGAAAAACCTCTCGGAGCAGAGAAGAGAACCAACAACAAACTCAACTCACATATGACGTCGAGTCCGGGAATCGTGGAAGGCGAGTGCTCTCACCACTGCGCCATCCCTGCTCCCCAAGCGTTTTGGGTGAACATAAGTGGACACAAATGGCGGGCAATTTTGCATCTGCACTCTATCTAGCAAGAAGACGTTTAAGACATGGAAGTTTTGCAGTCACACAATGTGTCCAATAATACATAGTATCTTGACAGAAACTTTTATGATCCTAGCAATCAAAGAACCTAACACGAGTCGTTGATTGGCCTATGTGGCTCCGAGATTGAACACACTCTCGCGTTGCTAAATCCACACTACGCGTGCTAACAATAGCTGTATGTGCACAGTACAGTACTTTTTAGCCTCTTGGAAATCCCACATGTACGTGCAAGCCACAAACTACACTCAGTCCATATTTCTTTATTGAATGCTCACTTTATTGAATTCGAAGTATTTCGAACGCATCCAAATTGGCAATAATAATCTTGATGTAAATTATGTTGATGATTTGTCTAAGGCTATAGACTACAATATTTTTAACCAATTTTAAAAACGGAATCAAAGGAGGAAAATGAGAACTTACAGGTCATTGTTCTGTCTTCTGCCGACGAGAGAAGTAACAAAACCTAAACGCTTTGCCGAAGATTCACTACGCAAACATATGAGCCACATGGAGATGGCGACACGTAATCATTGCAGCTTCACGTGATATTTCAGTAAGAGGTTTTTAAGGTACTTGAGGTCACACCGTGGTAGTCAAGGGGAAAATAAAGTCACGCGCGTTTCAATGTTTTTACCAGCCCCCAAATGGAATCCGAAATCGTTTTTAAAAACCTTTGAAGAAGTATTTTCTCTATATAAAAAGGCCTAAAGTATAGCTCCTTCTTCAGAACTTAATGGGATAACGTCCAAACTCAGAGACGCCTTCCGATCGTGCAACGTTAGAGCAATTTTTGATTTGATCTTGACTAAACAAAACAGGAAACGAACCGTCAAATGGCAATTGGATTGGTTTAGCGAACAAAAACAAACTTTTGCGGCTTTTAGAGACCTTAATGATTGGTCGATAGAGCAATGTTTTTGTCCTGTTGGGGTGTGTTCGTAAGCGCGGGAACGCGACCGAGGCATTTTGAGCATCAGTATTTTGACGGGAACAAATTGCTTTATTGACTCTGGCGACCTCTAAAATAATAAAACGAAGTAAAAATCAAAATGCCGTAAAACCGAAATATTACCACAGCAATTAAAGACAGAAATTTCTCGATCTACTAGCTAGGGTTTATTCTAAACATAGAATGAATATATTAAATGCAGGGTCTTTCGAAGTACAAAGTGGTTTTAGCTTACTTCATTAGAAGACCACGCGAAATGTTTAACTGTGACCGTACCACAAAAGAAAAAACCTTTGTTAATTCTATTCATTTTTATTAAAAACTAAACTACGGATATCACATTTCCAGCATTTCCATTGGCTCGCCGGAAACAGGCTATCAGCTCATATTGCTGTACCTAATATGGTCAATGAACTCTTCAACAAATAAAGAAAGCTGAATAAAGTTTTCCTTCGAAACCGGCAGCCATTAAAACATGAATCGTCTCACAGCGTAATTAACGAGTAGAAATATCGAAGCTGCAACCTAAATACAAATGGAATTCTGTGCTGAGTATTATTGAACGACAAAGACCAGTGCTGGTATCGTGTAGTAAAAAATGTTCTTGCACCCCTATCATTTAATATCCAGTGCGCCCTCGAAGAATAATTGTTAAATAATTGATAATGTAGCAGTGCTTGGTAGGTCTGGTCTGTTACGAGGAGAAGTAGAAAGCACAAAGGGGGAACTATAAACACAAAATGCAAAATTGTAGTCTAAGTCGTTTACCGAGGAAAACTGTTTGAGGCAGTGTTTCTATCAGTCATGTCAAACACACTCAGGCATTCCAAAAGCCGGCGCTTTTCTCGTTATGATCCCATGCAGAACTAAATACGGAAATGGCTTTAAAACTTGAACAAAGAGCTTAAAAATGAAGGAGACCAAAAAAACTCCCTTCAAAGGGGGCCGGCAGGAGTTTAGAGTTGTGGCAATAGCACGCCACCTGAATGGCATACGGTAAGGAATTTTCGGGTTTACCTCGGTGTAATAACCTGGCGAAGTTTTCTTTGTTTAATGAGGTATTGTTTTGCTGTACGCCATTGTTTAGAATGTTTTGTTTTCTTTGTTTTACGTCATTCGTGAGTTTCACAGGTATTTACACCAAGGTAGAGCCGAATTTTCAGTTGCTGGAGTGAAACAGCAAAGTGAAAGATATTTTTAGACAAAATTCCAATTTTTTCAGTGGTGATTCACCAGGTTCTGAAGCTCTTTGCGAATGTGATGTTCGAATCCAACTGGTATAGAGTATGTGCAGAGCTCTAATGTCGGAGGACCAAACAATGAAAAATATTTGCATAATAATGAATTTTATTTCACAAAGGAAAATCAATGTATTGCTTATTGCTATTCTCTTCAAACATACCAATTCAAATTAGTTCGTTGCTTAATTTCTTTCAAAACATATACTTCAACAACATTTTCTTTCAGCTGTTGGTGTCCTTTAAATAACCATGTATGGTAATAGTGAAGATCTAAGTTTTTTCATCTCCCATTATGCAATACATAATATGGAAGACATTTGTTGAATATCAATGCCGCCCATCTGGCGCATGAAGAACCACTTCAAGTACATTTTGAGAACATTGCTGCTACGACATGTCCATGACAGACTGCAGTAGTTTATGAACACGGTTGAGGATTGTAAAGAATAAATAACTTAATAAAAATATTTAAAAAAAATTCAAACTTCGACAACTCTGTAGAAGGAATTTGTGGTGAACAGTATTCGGCTGAGTAACTGCAACTTGCCATCTGATTGTGATGGTTCCATCTTTCAAGAGTGTATAGGGAGAATGGACTGCTTTTAGAGATAATTGCATTTTACAGCAGACATTTTTGCAAACAGAAACGTCATCACTGAATCTTAAAAAAAACCCATTTGATCCCTTCCCAACTGGAATCTGCGACTTTTCCTAAAACCCTTGAAACATACGAGCTTTGGCAACGTAGGTTCTCCGACTAATGGCGTTAAACAGCAAATACGTTTTTTTCTTAGCAAGAATGAGTACAAATAAAGATTGTCGTTGTTGTTGTTGTTGTTACTGTCATGGTTGAAATCGTATACTGATCACAAAAGACTCCATGTTCTTTTGTCCTTGCCTGTTCAACGACACTTCAAAGAAATACCATTTACTGTGAGATTTTTAGGAAAATCTCAGTAACAATTGCTTGGCTTCCCAGTAATTTTATAAAGAAATAATCAACTGCACAAGTCCCTACTGATGTATAAAGATTCTGGCCAAGTTACTGTTCCAACACACAATAAATTTCATAGTCTATGTTAGTCAAAATGATGTGGTGGTTTTGTTAAAGAGGGGTGAAGGGGAAGAACTGTTTCACTGCCATCAATCCCAATTTGACCTGTTTAGGGGAAGCTTTTGTCCTCAAGACTGAAAATTACTAGACTGATAGTCTCTTTTATCTAAAAGTCGTTGTTTCAAATCTTTTTGCAATAGGTCATTTCTCGCACTGGATATCCAGTACAGTGTACAGAAAGGAATCCGCTTCCTTTGTAAGTATTACTGAACAAAATTACAACGAAGATATAAACGAGTTTTGATGTTATAAATATGGAAACGCTGTGCTTCGAGAGAAAATCAAATTGGCCATTTCGGAGTTGCGCAGGGATCTGGGGCGAGTTTCAAATTTTAAGTAATCGATAAATTGACGCCGTCGCATGAAAGATAACGTTGAGATTGCCCGTTTGCTAAGTTTGATGGTCTTAGGTTGAACAGAGACCAAGCTATGGACTTTAAAACATAGTTCAAAATTCATACAAACGTCTCTAATTTTGAGGCTGCGTCCCCCAGAACCATATTATAAACTCTTAGAAATATTTTTCAATTTTATGACAACAGTAAAATTCCGTCGTGCACCTACTATTTGTAAGTAACTAAGGTGAAAATCACTTGTTTGCCTATCAGACAAATAGTAAAAAAAAAAAACTTTAAGAGTTTATATGGTTATGGCAGACGCAGCCTCCGAAATTTGAGACGTTTGTATGGATTTTGACCCATGTTTTAACGTCCAAAACGTGGTCTCTTTTAAATGTAAAATCATCAAACTTGGTCAAAAGGCCAATCTTAACGTTACCTTTCATGTGGTGGTGTCAATTTACCGATTGTTCAAAATTTGAAACTCGCCCCAGCTCCCTGCGCAACTCCGACATGGCCTATTGTCAAACCTTTTCAAGGGTTGTGGTTAATTACAGGCTTTAACTCGTTCTTGTCCGCCATTTTGTACGTGTTTTTCTGTAATTTTCGAGGGTTTGAGGTCAAGTCGATCTGGTTATTCCATATATGGGTCTACCACGGAGATTTCGCTGGTCCACAACATCGAAGACTCTATCTTTCATGTCACGCTTGTCACGCTAGCTGTCGTTTATTTGTAAACGATCACTCAGCTACAACTCGGTACGTATTTGATTTATAAGCGTGTTTTTCGAGCCATTTTCCACCTCAGAAGCCCTCTGCCTGGCATCATAAAGCTGGGTTGGTAGGTAGAGGCAATCCTCCGAAAGAAGACAGAGGTGACAAGCAATTTCACACCAAGTGAGCCGCCGAAAGGTTTCGATCGAGTCATGGTGATTCACGAAGTGAAGTTTTGTTCCTAGCCATTCTGTGAGTAGATTCCGGGACCTGGCAGGCTATTTTGGCGAGTTTTGACTTGTAAATGATGCAATCGGTGTAATATTTGCCAGCAGGAAAGGGTGGCTCGACACTTATAAAAAATGAAAATAGGCGGACTAACATGCGGCAGTTATCCAAGTATATCCCAGAATTCCTTTGGGTCACAAATGCAAACATGTTAGACCAGTGAGAGCAACTGAAATCAAATGGCGTTACCCAGGTCGGGCTAAGGAAGTGAGCGGGCAAATTGGAGCAGATTGCAAGAAGTTGAGTCTAAGTTTACTGCCAATATAGACTTTTAGCTTCAAGAGGGTTTTTCGGTCTTCAAAACTTCAAAACAAAGTTCCTTATTTTTGGTGTTGTCCTAGAGCGTTTTTTGGCTTTGCAACAGAATAAACAGTCATATTCAAGGAAAATAGGTACTTTTAATACGTTTACGGAGTGATTAAGTCTAAGAAACTCAGTATTTGGCAATAATAATGGCTAATTTCAAATATAGTCCGGTATTTGGAAAAGTTGCAGGTTTTCAAAGCATCGGTCTTCAGCGACCGGTAAATTGCAGAGCCGGACAAGAATGAGTTAACTGCCTATTGAAAAAACTGGAATACTTTAGCAAGGACCACCGTTGCAAAATAGAAGAGCCGGATCTTGAAATAGATCTAATCCAGCCAAGTAGGAATAAGGCAACAGAAATGGGGGGAGTGCATGTTTCCTGCTTTGCGTGTAGATTCTCTTTGTTTAGCCAAATAATGTCACCTTTCTCGTTGCACCCTATTTTAACCATTTCACCGCCAAGGGCGACTACTTTATTGATTTTAGTCTGGTTAACGCCAGACGCTTTTACTCGTCAAATAGAGGCCACTTGGTAGTGAAAGGGTTAAGGAAAAACATACCAAGGATGAGATAGAAGGGAAAATGACTATTTTAAGACCAGGTCATGTAACTGAAAAAAGTTATCAAGCCTTTATCTAAGACACGTAAATTTAGACTTTTTTGCAGGGTGCACCATCATTACAGCAACTAAATTTATTCCTGGAGCGCGGTAACTAAATCACTTGGCTTCCATCCGATTCTTTTACCGACCTTTAATACTTCATTGATTCCTTCATTGATTCATTCTTTCATTCAGTCAATCAGTCGGTCAGACAGTTAGTGAACTACTTACTTACTCAGTTACTTAGTTTGTTCATTTTCTCGTTTTCAAGTCTAAAAATTTGGTGTTCTTTTGTTCATTCACCAATCGTTCTTTCATTTTCTCTTTATTTGATACAGGAAAGTACCAATTCCAAATTCCACGCCAATGATACCACATTTACAGGTTAGAGAAAGAAGTACATATACAAATAAAAACACAGAAAAATTCAGTACTAGAAAAAAAAATCAGTAACACGCTTTAAAAGGGGGCTATGGCTTTTTGGAAGATCTTAGTAAATTTTTATACATTATCAAATGACCAGCAGGGAACTTTCCTGTACATTATCCGTTTTATGTTATGGTGCACATTACTGTTGTAAAACTCAAGAAAATCCTGCAAAGCAAAGTAAGAATTCAAATAAAGGCTCTTTGAAATACCCTGCCAAATGCTCACTGTTTACAGTCGACTGTTAGGATTAATATATTCTTAAGCACTGAGGTCAATCAATTAAGGTCGTAAAATAAGCTACATAGATAATTCTTCAAGTCTGTGAATAAAAAGTCTAAGCGTCCCTCAGTCGTATAAACGCTGAAAAGCTTCCTTGTGTCAATTGCCAAACATTGTGCAATGTTACCGCTGAAATCAAAGTTATTAATGTTCACCCAAATTGAAGAGTTTGGGAGTTTTTCTTAGCCTTTTCCCTTGGTATTAAATTTATTTCCCCATATAATTTGTAGAAGTGTCAGTGTTTTTGCAATAGGTCATTCCTCGCCCTGGATATCCTGTGCAGTGTACAGAAAGGAACCATCTGCCTTTGTAAGTGTTACTGAATAACAAATTTACACAGAAGAGATAAACAAGTTTTGATGTTATAAATACAGTAACTAGGGAGATAATTAAATGGTCATGGTCTTTCAACAACAACAACAACAAGCTAAGTTGCATGACCGCAAAACATTGCAGTATTGCGAAAGCCACATGGGAACAAGATGACAGAAGTGGGGAGCTAAAAAATGTAGTGCATGTTTCCTCCTATGCGTTTAGATTCTCTTCATTTAGCCAAATAATGTTACTTTTTTCCGTTTAGCTAGCTAAACCTATTTAAGGCAAAACACACCAAGAATGAGATAGAAGGGAAAAGAACTGTTTTAAGACCAGGTCATGTAACTGAAAAAGGTTATTACATTTAGACTTACACTTTACAGGATGCACCATTATTATAGCAACTAAATACATTCCTTGCGTTAACTCAATCACTCAGCTTCCATCTGATTCTTTTACTGCCCTTTGATACTTAATTCATCCACTCACTCACTCACTCACTCGCTCACTAGCTCACTAACTCATTTATTCGTTTATTCATTCATTCATTCATTCATTCATCCAGGCAGTTGATCAGTTACTTACCTACTTACTGCCTGACCGCCTGACTGACAGACTGACAGACTGACTTACTTACTTTATTTATTTTGTTCGTTTTCTATCTTTAATACTGGGTGTTCTTTTGTTTATTTATACATTCCTTCTTTCATTCTCTCTTTCTTTTTTATAGGAGAGTGCCAATTCCACCTTCCACGGTAATGATAACGCTTTTACAGGTTAGAGAAAGAAGTTTATGGATCTCACGCTTGGCTAATAACCCATATTTAATTTTTGCATAAGTGCACGGTCTGCGGCCTTACATGCGTGTATCGCGTTGTGCTATTTCCCCTTCTCTACAGCTTTTCCACTAATTATAAACAAGGTAATTCCCTGGATCCCATCTTACCTGTATTTAAATGCCTGACAATCGACGCACAATAAGTTTCTTAGCTTCTGCATGCAACAAACTTCAAGGCATTGGATAATTTTATCGAAAAGTCTTTGGCTTCCAACATAAAATCTGTTATGAGTGAGTCTACGTACCCATAAAACTTCCATTCTGGTAGGAAGTGTAGAATAAGTGTGAATATCACGTTAGAATGTTTCATTGCGTAAGTTCTGGAACCATGTGCTCGCTAGGCTTGAATCTGCAATGTAGGCTTTGTGTCAGTCTAACAAACTAGTTCATAGCCTGCGAGCAAGCTCTCTCGGGGGGTGGGGGGTGGAAGGAGGGAAAAATGGAAAGAGAGCTTGCCGGCAACGATCTCTCTGCGATTTCTATTCCACCCCTAATGCTCTCTGTGGCTTCCAGCTGCCTGAGCTGTCAAAATTTGGCCAATCAGCGCAAACCGCGGAAATTTGTTTCTTCCGTCGAACAAGGAAGGACACGAAGGAACAAGTTTGGTACACGCAATGCAAAAGACGGGAATCGTCACTGAAAAAATAACTCCTTAGTTTCTAAGAGAGTCTGCCTACCGTGAGCTACAAAAATATGAAAAACCACCGAAGGTTTCAGCTTTATTGCGGCCATATCGAACGTGGTAAACCCAAAGTTTGTTGAGCCGGAGAATGAACTTGAAGTCTCGGATGTCGCACCAAGGATGAAGCGAATTTTCCCATGGAAACATCGCCAAGAAAAGATCGCAACAGACATCCCCATACTTCGGGCTTCGGCGATAATGCTTTGAAGTAAGAAAACAACCAATACTGTCTGCGATTTTAGATCGCAGCGGCGCGCACTGGTACTTTTACCAAATCATGTAGGCAAAATAGCGAGAACATCTTTGCTTTGAAGGAAGTTATCGACTGCTAGACGCTGTTCTGGTTTCAAATCTAACGGACAGTTCAGATGTTTGGAGAAATTTTCGCAAGCTTCGCGAATACAAATGTCTCACCCTTTCCGGACAAAAAAAACTAAACCAACTCAAACCGTGCAGTCCACGCTCGATAATAGATCACGTCATTACCCGGTCAAATTAGCCAATCAGCATTTTGCGTCCAATATTTGGACGCAGAAATTCAAATATATGAGACACGAGTGCAAGCTCTCCTTCTCTCCTTTCCTCCCCCACACCCTACCAGCCGGGAGAGCTTGCTGGCAGGCTAACTAGTTCAGTGTTTTATATGCGGCGTGCTTCTTTTCTTCCTCCGAATCGACAGGAAGCATATTATGTTTGGCCACTATCGACTAATAATATAAGGTTATACGTATTTATTTTTCCCAACTCAGGGCAATGAAGGAGGAAACGATACAATAACGACTCGCGCGTGGAAAAAGAAACCTACGGAGGATCCGGCCTAATGAAGGCCTGTGTTCAAAGCATTGCGTATTCTGGATGAAAAGAAAGAGACAAGTTTTTGATTTTATTTTTATTTTTCGGCCGTCAAAACAAACGACATTAATATCAGTTGGCAAACAATCCCAAAGCAGGGGATTCCTATCCAAAGGCTAGAAGCGTTTCTAAGTGCAATCATGTAATCAACTGAGTTTCAAAGTCCCCTCCATTGTAACAATGTTGTTTGCGCCTCCTAAACGTTTCCTTCGCAAAGGCAGCTTCCCAAATCCACATGAAGCTAAGAGTGGGTAGGCTGGAAGGATTGGAGAGGGATTATCGGACTGGAAGAGTCCTGTCTTTTCCAGTAATATTGTCCCAAGACTGTTATATATTTCTCGGTAGCTTTTGTCCAAGTAATATTAAAATATTGCTCTCTATATAAAAATAATTTCAAACATAGCTCATTAATGAGGTGTATATATTTAGGAAATATGTAGTAAAGACTTAAACATTAATGTTCAAATGGAATTTTAAAAAAATTGACCAGATCGGAACCACAGGCTCGTCAGAGCGTTTCTCAACCTGTTACTGTCAAACTTCTATTAAGCGGCCCTCTATTAAGTTGTCACCCTCTATTAAACGGGCACTTATCAAATTCCCAAAAAGTTGTCCCTTATTTACTGCAAATTTAACCTCTACATGTATTAAGCGGTCACCTCTATTAAGCAGAGGCGGTCACTATTCAGAATTCCCAATTGGCTAATTTTATTGCATTTCAGTGGTCCACGATGTCAATAATCATGCGATATTTTGACACCACGATACGCAAACCATTTCCAGTTTCTTTTAACAGCTCATCAAACAACATACTATAGAGGTACATATAATCAGCGTGAGAGTGGTTCATGTTGAATGGCAAAACTGAACGTTCTTAATGTACGTGGCTTACTAACAAAGACAATAGCCATTACAAACAACATTAGACTATCAGAACCATAGGCGTCAACCTCCTTGAACATGCAATTACTTGATGCTTTTCTCGTATTTTGTGTTGCTGTTGTTATTAACAATATACTGTATACATGCCACAGTTCCATATTACCTCATCATGTACTACATTTTGGAAAACCTCTTTTAAGCGGTCAGTTGGCTCTTTCCCGAGGGAGACCGCTTAATAGAGGTCTGACTGTAATTGCCCCTTCCGATCGCAAGGAACCAAGGTGTTAGTTCAGGGCGTTCTACAACACCTACGCCAACTTCATTGCTCTAGTTATCTGAGTCCACGCCCCTTATGGGAACTTACACGGAGAAGTGGACTCAGTTCAAGGACACTATCACTGAGACCGCAAAAGGGGTTTTAGGCCCCAAACCTCGTCGGGTGCACCAGGACTGGATGGACGAGAACCAAGGAGCCATCTCAGCAGCGTTTGATGCCAAGGGCAAAGGGTGGTCCGATTGGCAAAAGGATCTATCGTCAGTCTCCAAAAAGGACAGTTTCATTCACCTGCGATCTAAGGTGCAGACTGAGTACAAGACCTGTGTTGGAAGGGAAATTAAAAGCTGAAGAGGTGAATTGCACAAAAGAAGAAACTTGTGATATTTTATCGGCATCCATATTGTTTTCTAAAAGCAGGGAGAAAGCAGATCAAGGGTATGTACATGACTGAAAATTTGACAAAAAAAAATTGTCAAAAAGCTGTAAACAAGATGTCAAAAAACTAAAGCGCTACACGGTCCATTGAAAAAGCTAGAGATCTTCGTCCGAATACTGTACCCAAAGAAAGTTAAGCGGCGTCGTTTCTACGCCTAACCGTTTGCTTATCAATTTGTGTTGGTTACTTTGTTGCTTGTCTGATTTCTACACCTTCCCCAAGAAAGTTTGAAGAAACATTTGAATCATACTTTTTTTTTCTTGCAATATACTTTTGACCCGCGCTGAATTATCTTAGTCTTTTATCTAAAAGTAGTTTAAACTCAATAATGTTTGTTTGTTTATCCCAAAAGTTGGGTATCCAATAAAAAATGGAGTCTAAGGGCCTATCCGCACTAGCAAAATATTTATTTATTTAGACAAATTTTCTGTCTTCACCAACGCTTTTCAAGTGCGGATGGTTTGTCGCGACTTGACAAAATTTGGCCGAAGCGGACAAATCTTCAAACGCACCGCCGACAAAATTTGTTTAGGGTAAAAGCAGTACGGGTCGGTTGGGCGTGACTGTCTTCTACAGTATTTAATCGTCAACAAGGCCACATAATTTCCAAGACATTGATGCCTTATTGGTAACCACACTAATCTGAGCGAGATTAAAAAAAAGAGGTATGCAACAAGTAATTTCATGGCTTTGAACTTTTGAATGAGGATACCGTGGGCGAGGCAAAAATTGTTACGACAAAATTTGTCATCGGACTTTGTCGCAGACAATTGGCATTTTGTCTGCTAGTGCGGATAGGCCCTTAAGCTCTTCGTTTAACATTTTTGGGCACAAAATAGATTGAAGAATACCTATGGAAATTGTCCGAACGGCTTTATCCGGACCGGCTCATCATGGCCGGGCGGGGCCATGAGCAATCTTATGCAAATGCAAATTACAAAATAATAATGATAATAATAATAATAATAATAATAATAATAATAATAATAATAATAATAATAATAATAACAACTGTGGAGCTCCGCTTTTAAGCTTGGCTAAATATATATCTGACAATTAGTAATGCACAGTATCAGCTAATAAAGAGCGAAAGTATCGATCCATCAAAGTATAAGTGCTTCGACACTGCGTGAAAGCCAAAATATTCTAGAGTATTCTACACTCGAATATGTGACCGTGACGCAATAGAATCCTCGAGTATTCAAGGCGCACACAATACACCTAGAATATTCGAGTATCGAATATGGTGGAATACGCTCCGTCCATAATCGTTCGTGGATTTTCGTTAAAGTATACCAAACATCTGCTGTACCCCTAGAGTATGATGACGAACCCTTTGTTAAAAGATTTTTATGAAAGAAGGTAACACTTCGGGTGTAGCATTCTCCTGGAAGCAAAATTTAGGCTTTGAATTCAAAGTATTCAGTTGTGATCTGCGGCGTATACGTTTATCCTGGAATACTGAATAGTTTAAATACAACTAGTCAGAAGAAAATTTAAAAAACTGAAAAGCAGCATCTAGATGTAAAGTTTGCATACGAAATGTTATAGTGTTTTTTTAGGTTTTGCTTCTCAGATGATTCCCCATACTTTTTCATAACCTAGGATTTTGTTAATGTAAATTCTTCCATAGTTCGATGAAAGTACATATACACGAACAAGTAACAATACAAGGGTTTTTTTTTTTATTTATAAATAAAGCATTATTTGAAATGAAATGAATAAGATGTCGTCATGGCAGTTGTTTACTTTTTGTTGGGATAACATTCATATTGTCCTGGTAATTTTTTTCTTTGGGTGGGTTTTGTTAGGAATCCCGGCAAGGAATCGATAAAGGAATTAAAAAGTGTATTCCACTCGGCAGTTTGAACACAGTTTTGGGGATAGACAAGCTTCGGTATGGGTCCTCAACACTTCACGTAGGCGTCAGTATTCGATCACGAACACATTTCATTCTTAACATGAGTCTTGTCGGTTCCAGTCCAACACCACAGAACACTTGATGTGTGTTGTTTAGAATACCTTAAAACCTCACGTACGCGTCAGTATTCGAAAATGAACACGTTTCATTCTTCGCACGAGTCTCGCGTCCCAGTAGAACACCACAGAACACTTAATGTGTGTCGTTAAGAATACCTTAAAACCCCACGTATGCTACAGTATTCGGACAGGAACACGTTTCATACTTCGAATGAGTCTCGTGTTCCAGTCCCACGCTTCGGAACTCGTAGCGTGTTGTCTGACCGCGTATCATACATGTAAGTAAGTAAGTAAGTAAGTAAAACCTTTATTTAAACACGATAAGTATTTAAGCTATGCAGCTTGTGGGGTCGTGTATAAATAGATAATATAAAAGATACATAAACAATAACTGTAATAAAATTATAAAGTAAAATAAGATTTATGCCTTCTTGTATGTATAAACATAACATTAATATTTACAATAAACAAGTAATTAATAATTGATGGTATTGTATAACTGCTAAAATTATAGACCTAAAAATTCCTTTTAAGGGGGAGCTATCTTCTACAGAATAAATTAGAAAAGTCAATGTCTCTGACCAAAGTAAGTTTGTTAATCATCCTGGAGAAACTTTTCACACTATTCGCTTTACGACACTCGATTGGCAAATGATTCCACAAAATTGGACCTCTATAAGATATAGAATACCTTTTGATATTCGATTTGAAAGGTGGAATTTCCAACTTAAGACTGTTCCTTAAATTATAAGAGGATTGCGATTTCACAATATGTGTTGTCATGCAGGATGGTAAAACATTGTGGTACATCTTATAAGTTAGTTTCAGGATAGATTGCTTATAGAAAGTTCTTAGAGTGTCCCATTTAGCCCTGGTGAGGACTTCCACTGATGGTAGATCCTTAGCGAAATTGAAAATGACTCTTCCTACCCTGCAGTGTAGTCTTTCAAGTGAATCAAGTTCGTCTTGCTAGTTAGTACCTCCCCATACGGATATACCGTACATTACTGCAGGAATTATAACTTTAAAGTACAGGTTTAAGAGATCCTGTTTGGGTAAGAATCTGCTCTTCTTTATAAGGCTTAGTTTATTAGCAAAACTCTTCTTCAATTCCTTAATATGTGTGGACCAGCTAAGATTGTGGTCGATTATCACGCCCAAAAGCCGACTGTGTGTTACCCATTCTAAATTGTTACCTCCAAGGTATATGGGTGGTAAAGGGCCAGTGAACGATCCTCTATAGATTAGCATACATTCTGATTTCTTTGGGTGTGGTGTCAGCCTGTTCTTCACGCACCAGGCATATAACTCTTTTAGGTATTGATTTAACGCAGCAGACACTTCATCTATAGTCTTTCCGATACAGTATACAGTGGTATCGTCAGCATACATATACACAGACCCTGACTGGATGGAAGCTACAAGATCGCTTGTGTACAAAGTAAATAGAGTCGGCCCCAGGACACTCCCTTGAGGGACACCAGAAGACACTGAGCAGAGGCTGGATCTTTGTCCATTTAAGACCGTGTACTGTAACCTGGATGTAACGTAACTCGTCAGCCAGTTTAATAAGGAGCCGCGCATTCCAAATTAACATCGAAGCTCTTTACGATAACATCGAAGCTTGTTAAGCAGGATGCCGTGATCTACGCAATCGAAGGCTTTCTTGAAATCAATGAAGGCCACGCCTGACCACATAACCAGAGTCTATTGAACGTCTCCAGGTTTCCGTTAAATGGACAAGGAGAAGCTCAGTGGAGTAGCCCTTGCGATATGCCCATTGATTGTCTGTTACCAGGCGATTAGAGTTAAGCACATGGTCAACAATCACGTCATTAACACATGACTCCGAGATCTTGCTTGGCACACTGAGGATGGAGAGAGGACGATAATTTCCTCTATCCGTTGCATCATCTTTTTTGTGTATTGTCGTTAGTTTTGCTGTTTTCCACTGCAGGGGGACAACGCCTGTCTTAAAGCTTGACGTAATTAGAGATGTCAACGGGGGTGCAACCGTTTCTCCCAGTAGCCTGAGCAGCCTTGGGGCGACTTCATCCGGGCTGGTTGCTTTGTTTGTTTTCAAGTTCAGTATTATACTTTTGACAGTACCTTCTTGAATATCAATAACGGCTCAAGTTGGTATGTCTGTTGAGTCGTCCACTCTGCCTGTTTAGATTTGTAGCGCCGACAGATGTGCTGGTAATTGTGCCGCTAATGTTGTACCAATCGAGGAAAAGTAAGCATACATCATGTTGGCCTTTTCCAAATCGCAAACGGCCAGGTTCCCGTCTTCGCGTTTAAGGGGCCCTATTGGTGTATGACTTTTTGACAAATTTGTTGCGTCTTTCACGAGCTTCCAGTAAGCGCTTGAGGTTTTAACCTCGTTGACGTTGCTTCTGAAGAAATCTGCTTTTGCCCTCCTAACAGCGGCTGTAATCTTATTTCGTAGGTATTTATATTCCCGCCACTTTTCATTATCGTTCGTGTTAACCGCCTCCTTATACAGTTTAAATCTCTTGTTCATTTTCCGCCTTATGTCGTTAGTAATCCATGGGAGTGATTGACTTCTCACTTTTACTTGTTTCATCGGTGCGTGTTCATTTGCAATTTGTAGAAATATTTTGTTCCACAGCCATAGCGAGTCGTCCGGGTCATCAAAAATCGCAGCTACATGGAAAGGTGCATTATCCATATCACGTTTGAAGCTCTTCTCATTCAATTTATTATAGTTGCGAATTTGCACAAGCTTAGGCGGTGGACGTTTGCAAACAAGTCTGGCGACAGCGTAGACTAGATTATGGTCTGAAATGCCCAGGGGATAGGAGCCCGCATTTCTGATCAGGTCCTTGCGCGTGGTGACAATAAGGTCTATGAACGTGTTTGAAGTAGGTGTCACGCCAGTGTCGCTGGTGATCACATTTTGCATATTAAATAATTCGAAAATTTGTTTTAATTTTATCGAATTTAACGCCGCCGCCGTTTCGTTTGGAGTCAGAAGGAACTTCATATTGCAGTTGAAATCGCCCAGAAGGAAAATATTATTCGATTTCAACCACGCTTCTTCAAGAACGGCACTGAAGTTTTCAAAGAAATCTTGCTGGTCCGGTGGACGATACACGACCGAAAATAAAGCATTATTCGAAGGAAGCTTCACCTCAATCCAAATAGCTTCTATATCGCTGTGGTTAAGATCTCTTCGATGGATTACTCTTAAGTCCTCCCTGTAGTAAAGAACGCATCCGCCGCCTTTGCGTCCAGTTCTGTCTCTACGAATGAATTTAAGACCGTCTATATTGAGTTCAGAATTGCAGTCTTTGGTGTTAAGATGACTCTCTGTGATTCCAATTATGTCAAATTTGCAGAGTTCCTGTAAGACTCTCAGTTCATCCAGTTTGTTTCTGAGACTACAGATGTTTATGTGAGCAATTCTCAAACATTTTGGTGAAAAGTCAAGACTGGTGAGGAGGTCTCCTAAATGGGACTCTGTAGGTTCGACATCTGTAGAATTTTCATTCGGAGTATTTCGCTCTTGTAGCCCGACGCTTGACAGGAATGACGCATTCGATAGGGAGGCAAATGGTAATGTAGATTTAAAAGTGCACTGTCCACAGACCCAATTTAGTGTGTTCTCTTGAATGCGCATAAACTCCTCTGACTTTACGTCTCCACATTTCATATGGTAATTGCTCCCGCAGGTCGTACATTCAAGCGATCGATGGTTGATCGCCACCGTTCTGAAGCACTCCTGACAGCGCGGTTTCTTGGAAGGTCCGGGATTCGGGCTAATATCACCACTAATGACTAGACGACTGAGATTAAACGTGGAATCGTTGTTCGGGTAGCGACATGCCCTTAATCCGAAATATCCCTTGACTGTCAATCGAACACGTGCAACATGGCCGCAGGACTTGTGAGGAAACTTGCACCACAGTAAGCCATAATATGAACCGTAGACCGTGAAGGATGGATTTTGTTGACAAATAGATTCAAAAGAGGCAAGACTATTACGCCGTAAGTCGAAAAAACTAAAGCTGTGCAAGAAAATAGCTACCTTCAGTAGAGAGCAAAGGGAGATGCGTCCGTTCGCCATGCCTTCGTGTGGTACATGGCCCGTATGATTTATCAAACACTTCGAGTCATTCACAAATATTCAATTTGAATACGGAAAAACAGGCTGGATTCTAATAGAATATTCCAGGTGTATTTGAAGTCAGCCGTAATCCAATACGTCAGAACATTGCTTTATACGTGGCGTGCGCCGATCCGTATTCGAGCGAATTCGGGCCCGAATATTTGGCTTTTCGGGCAGTGCAAATTGCTGAAAACTCTTGAGAAACTCGTCGATTGCTTTTTTTAAATAATAATAATAATAATAATAATTATTATTATTATTATAAGTATAATAATTATAATAATTATAATAATGATGGCGTAATTAAAATCCAAATATTTCTAGCCTAGCCCAAATACTCTACTAATTGGGGAGACTAAATCAAATCAAATCTTAATAAGGTAATGGTAATCGCAAGGTATTTATATACCGCTCTTATCACAGTCTCATGGCGGTTTACGTCACTGGCCGGGGGACTTGACCAGACTGCTTGTGCAGTTTACAATAAATGAAGTAAGTAATGAGTGTCCCCGTAATGTAGATATCTAGGACAGACACTAGGGGTGGTCACAGCCAGAGTTTTGTTACGTCCCTAGTGGTTCTTTTACGTCCCACAGAATCAGATTAAGTGAAAGTACTGTGAGAGGGGGCCTACGGTTTATCGTCCTTATCCGAGAAGACTAGAAAGTCTAACCATTTGCAGAAGTCGTTACAAAGGATGCACTTTCTCCTCAGTTATTTAAAGACCCTGAGTGTTGGTCCAGCCGGGATTAGAACCAAATCAAATCAAATGTTCGTTTTTAGCGAGAGGGGAAAAGCGGAGTACCCTGAGAAAAACCTCTCGAAGCAAAGTAGTGAACCAACAAACTCAGCCCACTTATGTACCTTTACTGTATTTGTGTACTAGCAGGAACTTGAGTTTACAATGAAAAGAAACTTGAATTTATTACTTTTATTTGTTAGCTAAAAACATATAATTACAACTTGTGAAATTACAATAAATTTTTACTTTTATAAAGGTATATTAAGTTACATCTTTTACAAACTAATACAGCAATGACACTGTTGCAGCCGACCTTAACTCAGCTTTGCTCACTAAAAAGCTTGAACTGCTAATCGGGCATCTTGAAGTCTCAAAGTGCATCAATCACTATCCCACATCTAGTTTAAAGAGTAATACGTTGCAAGTGGTTACTATTCCGGCTCCTAACAAGCAAGCATGCATTACTGGATATCAGATGGTAATTAGTCAAAGAGGCATGTAGCGGCGAGTTGGCTGTAACCATCTAAAATCCAACAAAAGCGAGTGGAATAATTGCTTTTCAAAAACAACCATGAAATATTGCTGGATTTTGTTGATTTAATTTTGCAAGAAAGATCAGAAGACAATTTAATCATATACCGCAGAGAGTACTGAGAAACTATGCCCTAGTGAATGTACTTGTCTTCGACCAGCAATTCCTAGTTTTTTTTAGCAGTCTGGAATTAAATTTAAGTAGGATGAGTTTATTTTTGTTGCTCTCTTGTTTCATAAGTCTTCTTCCCTCCTCCTTCAATAAATTTTCTTAATTCCAATTGGCTTGAAGCAGTGGATGAAAAAGCCAATATGTAGACCTCAGTAGCAATTTCCAATTAATTACTTATTCATACAATACTATATCTTCCTTTATGTTACTATAGCAGAAATTGAACTTGGCAGAGTGCAATGTACACTATATATTAATCTACAAGTCTTTGTTTTACGTGTAGTTTACATGTTGTTGGAGAAAATTATCAAATGTGCAATACTTACGAGCTTGTAAGCAGGTCTTTTACTTGGAGTTTCACTGGTGTTTTTACCACTGGAATCCGGCGCCATAACCTCCAACTTTGTGTTCCACTGCGAACATTAAACAAATAGACAAATAACAGTGTTTTTATTAATCACCTAAGATCCTGAGCTTGATAGATGGTAAAAATAAAGGATTGTATAGGAGAATCTTTATTGACGCCATTGTTTATATTTTGCCTCATTAGCATATATCGAGGTGATCATAAGTTACGAACAAATCGACATCATGAACTAAAAGAGCATATTACTCTTGGTAACCAGTGTGAGTATTAGATCATATTAGTCCGATCTGTTAAATGTCGTCTGACATTTACAAAGAATTGCATGACTGGGTGGCAAGAGCGCACCATACATTCTTCAATTGTAAAATCTTGACATTTTAAACTTCAAAAACGATTGCCAAATGTTTTCTAATTCCGATGTGAATTTATCTGTAGCTTGTTTTGTCATTTATGTTACTTTGTGCTGATGAAGCAAAACATGTAAACAAAGATCCTCCTATATAAACATTGAAAAAATACGCTTTCTAAAGAGTGCAAAGATGCATTATTTGTTTTAAATTATTAAATCACTTGAAATAGCATGATATTCAGTTTTCTTTCTTGGCAAGTTATCTATCCAAACTGGTCCGTTTTAAAAGTTTGTTCCGCGGATGGCTCCGAGTATTGCAGGGTGGTATAGCCGAGATGTATGTACAAGTGAACATTTCATTTTGACATAGCATTGAGATTGACTCACACCGGTTTCCAGCGCTTTCCAACACTTTTATTATGATGGATCATTACTACAAATCTCTATACGTTATAACCTTTACAGTGAATCAAAGTTTAAAAAATTGTAGGAACGGATTCAGAATCATCATTAACTTTCGAAATTTAAGTGTCTGAGGTAGTGGAAAAGGCCTGAGAAAAAAAGTGCTCCTGAAATTAACTGTTTTTACAAAGAAAATAAAGGACGTCGACAATTCTTCGCCTGCCAGAACTTCTTGTAAGAGTGTATATCCAATCACTGCACTCCTAAATGTCTCTTTCATTTATCTTGTTGCATTACCAAAGATTCTTGTAGAAAATTTTATTTATCTTAGAGATTCATTCTTTTCACTAAGACAAGTGGCCAGTAAATCTCTTCAAGGAAAGACCAGATTCCAATCTACTGAAAAATGTATTGCAATAAAACTGATTTTTGTAGAACCCCAATCTTTAAGAGTCAATGTCTGAGAAAAGCGGGCAAAATCTGAAAAAGCTGAAAGATGGGGGTCGGCCAAATTATTCCACACTAACATCATAGATAGGTTAGGTGGACTTACGGATAAATATACTAAAGTTTGCTCTTCAAGTGTTTTGGTATAGGAGATATGATATCCACTCTTAAAGTGCACCTAACCCCAAAATATTTTTCCGCTAATATTAAACTGTTTACCTTTTCCAAAAACATGTAGCCTTATTTCCAGTTTTGGACATTTTTATAAGCTTCCAAACTTACTATAAACTAAGCATAGTCTGTTTCACGACCGAGTCAGAAGGGGCATGGGTCTATTCCCGGTTTGACGTCACAAACTGATTTGCATGCATGTTTACAAAGACTTACCGCGATGCAAATCAGTTTGTGACGTCAAATCGGGAATAGACCCATGCCTCTTATGACTCGGTCGTGAAACAGATAATGGTTAGAATTCGAACCTTTTACAGCCTATAAAAAGTCAAGATTTGGTTTAGAAAAGCGCTAAGAGGCACAATGCGTTTCGAACAGGTGCAAAGATTTATTTCAGCGAAAAAATATTTTGGGGTTAGGTGCACTTTAATCACCCCCTAAGGTCCTAGTTTTTCTGGTAAATTTGACCCAAATTTGACAGCCAGGAAAAAATGTAAAATTTAGTGAGCGAAGGTCTTGTTTTGTATCTAATATAAATGGACATAGAGCTTTTTGTTAAAAGCCAGAGATGTGCGAAATAAGCACAAGTCAGTCTACACCATTTAGTTTTGGAATATCTATATTTCGTATCTGCGAATGAGCAAGAAATGAGGCAATTTCGACTTCCCGCATAACACACAACTAAAACTTCAGCAAAAATCGGAAACCAAAACCAAACACTCTTACCTTCCCTCTATCACAAACAGCAATAATCTTTTCGGGCCATCCAAACAGCAAGATGCTGAATTACCTCCATTTCCCCTACCACTCGATATTATGTACAGTCACACGACGCAAGCAAAGTGCCGATTAAGCCGCTCTTGGATTCCGCATTGGATTTCTCTACAGTTAAATATATGCAGTTGACTAGAGTGGTCCCAAAAAATCCAGAACACCTCTTTGGCCAATTTACCAGAAAGAAAATTTAAAAAGAAATACGAAATAAACAGAACGACGCCATCTTGAGTTGGATTGATCGCTAGGGACTGGAACCTAGTTATTTTTACTTTGGGTAGGGAGGGTCACCTATCGCCTTCGCATTGTTGCTAGGAACTTCTGTTTGTGGCGATAAACAGCTCAAGATGTGAACAAATAATAACACGAACGAATCACGCTAAAAATATAGCCAGCAGATCTGCACAATAGCGTGAACAAATAGCTTCATCTGATTTTTTTTAAGAGCGCGGCTTTTGATGTACATTTCCACCGTCAAGAAATCAGAGATGCTCTCGCACTTCTTTCAAGCTATCCAATTTCCGCGTTCTTCATAACTCCATAAAACAAGCTAAATCATGAACAACTGAAATTGTTGATTTAATAACAAAAATAGCAATGCCCATATAAGAAAATTTCCGTTTAGTAACTTCGAAAGAAGTACCGTTGTTTGACACTTGCACTACATTGACACTAACACTAGCAAAACAAATCTCTGTACAATGTACAAGCAAACTGATTACTGTTATTACTCACTAAATTCACTCTCCTTGGTTAACCTCTCTACTCGATACGCTTCCTGAATCGCTGAGGAAAGCTGAAATTTGATCGCTACCTTTACCGCACAGCAATCAGATTGGATGTATGAAATAGGTAGAAACAGTGTCATGGTATTGTTCTACCCATAGAATAAACTGCATAAAACTAAAGATAACTGATGGAAAATGTGCGCTTGATATTTAGAAAAGAAACTTTTCCATGAAGATCCTCTTTAATTTAGGTTGGAATTTCCTTTTTCCTATAGCTAACTGCCTTTTCCAAGGTATGTTTGTTTTTTCTTCCGGTCTTTTGTTTACTTATTCGAACTTTGCTAGTTCCGTTGGTCTGTCAATGAACAAATTTCGTGAAATGAAATATTTTGCCTAGGAGCCCTCCCTGAATACGTTATTTGCTTTTAATAAAAGCGTTGGACTTGTTATCCCGGCTTGTCATGTACACCAGAGGGCCCTTAGGAGTACACACTCTTTGGTTATACAATCGAACCTGTATTAAGCGGTACCGTATTAAGCGGTCACCCTCTATTAAGCGGTCAGTTGTCAAAGTCCCAAAAATTACTTCCCTTAATTATTGTAATTTGGACCTTGATTAAGCGGTCACCATAATACCAATGCAGACTGTAGGGACTTGGCGTTGCTGTTTTGTCGGTTCGTTTTTACACTATGTTCTAGTTTGTTATACTATTCCATTCAGTGCAGGGGTTCTTAGCCTAGTAAGTAAGGGCCTGTGAGGTAAATGGCGTTTCGTGTTTGACGTGTATTCTTTACATGTGCAACCTGTATTAAGCGGTCAGCCTGCATTAAGCGGTCACTAAGCCACACTCCGAGGGTGACCGCTCAAGACAGGTTCGACTGTATATGCTGTTGATGGAAACTTACGCAACAAATTAAACATAAAATTAGTTTTGGCTGTATTATCTCCAATTTTTGCTTTGTTTTGTTTTCTCTTGCTCATGCCAAGCATTTTTCCAGTAATGCGGTTTGCTAACGAAATCCTCAAGCACGAGGACGAGGATTTTTAATTTCTTCGCTTCACCTCTGTGAGATGGGTGAGAACAACTGGGTTTTAGCTTCTGGTAATGTTTTTTTAATTCGTATCTGTGCTTTAGACATACGTTAATCCTTTCCGTCTTCCTCTGATAGTGAATGCAATCCGGCGCGATTGAGAATAACATCAGTCTTGTTAATCCGTGTCCCGAGGCCTCGACTTCCACTGACACCCAGCTTAGTTAGATAATCTGTTAAATCCTTTCTGCATGGAATAACATGAAGCTCATTTGACGCGTATGGTGGTGGACCGCACACGCTGTTAAGAGTTAAAAATGAGCAGCTCATTTTGCGTTGTATATTAGGCTTCTGACTGCAATGTAAATATTGTCGCAAAAGAATAGGGGGATTCATGCTGACGTCATTGTTTACATTTTTGCTCATTTGCATAAGGCTTTGCTTACAGAAGGAAACATGTTAGATGTGATTTGACTCCAGGCAGCTAAAGAGCTAGTGAAATTTAATACATTGTGACATTTTTAACTCTCTAGGTATAGTATTCAAGGAGATATTGTCTTCCAAAAACTGCAAAATTCCTGGGTGGCAAAAGCGCTAATGAGCTCATACATTCTTTGCAAAATTTTGAGTTTTTAAACCCGCGTTGCACAAAAAGTATTCAATACATGAGGCTCATATTCACTGGCAGAGTTATTCATACCACGACCTTTCAATATTCAGAACTGGTTTATTTGTAGCTCCATCAGAAACTGAATTGTTCATGCTAATGAGGCAAATATTGTAAACAAGGATTCCCCTATAGAGCGAAGACTATACATACATACACACACACACACACACACATACATACATACATACATACATACATACATACATACATACATCACATTATTTACCCTCGGACTTTAGAGTAGCTTGTGCAGCTAATATCTCCGAGCATTTAATCATCAGATGAGAGATAGGCCATCACACCGGGAACTACGTCCCCTACTCTTTTCGATCAGTGTGTGGGTTCTTTTACGTCCCACAGAATCAATTATGAAGAGTTGTCAGACGGGCCCTACGGTTTGTCGTCCTTATCCGAGAAGACTAGAAAGTCTAACCATTTGCAGATGTTATTACAAGGGCAGCACTATCTCCTCAATTATTTAAAGACCCGGAGTGTTGGTCCCACCGGGGTTTGAACCACCGACCTCCCGCACGCTAGTCCGGTGCTCTACCACGTAACAAATGTAAATAAGGTAAGAACAAAGTTGTCATAAAATACTTTCGTTCATGTATAGGCTCTAACGATATAAACTAATATGACGTTATTTTTCCGGATTTTTTCCCTTTATATTGAAAAGAAAAAACAAAATAGAGTTTCTGCAAGTGAATCTGCAAACAAGACTTCAAACTGGGCTACGGTATTGTTACTCAAAATTACTATTGTGATTTTGACTCTTATTTGATTCGTTCCAATCCCATCTTTGACGGTACAAGACTGCCTGACCTGGAAACTCCACCTATTGAAAGCCCACAAAATGCAAATTAAATGTCAAAACGATTTTCCCTGCCCAGCAAGCATAACAACATGTAGGCCATTTAAACTTAAGCAAGGAAAATGTTTGTAATTCTCGTTCGTATCTTCATTTCCCAGTAGCTCGTTATTCATTGCCACTTACGGCATGAGACCAGCCTTCCTTCAATCAAAAAGCGGCGTTGAACAATCATTGTGATGGTCAGCCTTGGTCAGCCCCTCCCTCCTTTACCACCAGTCAACTAGTTCCCAGTCTATCCCGAGTCAACAAATTCAACATGGCGCCGTCGCGTTTATTTTCGTTTTTTTTTTTTTTTTTTTTTTTTTTTTTTTTTTTTTTACTTTCCTCTCCGGTAAATTCGCAAGAGAAGGGATTTGAATTTTTTGTGGAACTAATTTTATCAACTGTATATATTTAACTTCGGACAAACCCAATGCGAAATCCAAGAGCGGCTTAAACAGCACATTGACTTGCGTTGTGTCGTGCAGTACATGACATCGAGTGGTAGGAGAAATGGAGGTGATGTAGCATCTTGCTGTTTGGATTTCCCAAAAAGATTATTGCTGTTTCTATTAAGGGAAAGGTAAGGGTGTTTGGTTTTGGCATCCGATTTTGCTGAAGTATTAGTTGCGTGTTCTGCGGAAAGTTGAAAATGGCTCATTTCATGCTCAATCGCAAATACGAAATACAGATATTCCAAAACTGGTGTAGACTGACTTGTGCTTATTTCGCACATCACCGGCTTTTTACAAGAAGCTCTATGTCCATTTATATCAGATACAAAACACGACCTTCGTTCGCTAAATTTTACAGTTTTTGCTGGCTGTCATATTTCGATCAAATTTACCAGAAAAACTAGGCCTGAGGGGTGATGGAGAGTGGATCTCATATCTCCTATACCAAAACACTTGAAGAGAAAACTTTAGTATATTTACCCACCTAACCTATCCATGATGCTAGTATGGAATAATTTGGCCGACCCCGATCTTTGACCACCCCTGGTTTTCTCACACAATAACTTTTAATTAACTGAAGATAACCCACATACTAGACAATTTGTAATGGTCTTGTATTTTCCTCAGTACAAGGAGTCACAGGGTTTCCTTGTTCAGATAACCGACGTAAAACCTGTGAAAAGTAATATAAGAGAAATCGTGAGTTTAATTTGTCACATTCCATAACAGGCACTTAGACTGCTGACGTATCTGTGCAGAACCTGTTGTTCTCTCTGAACTTTGACGCTCGGGGTTTTAGTTATAAAAATAGAAAAAACTTGAACTACTAAGGCTATAGAAAGGACTTGT
>JAEMWC010000366.1:587500-597500 GCA_016490735.1 Pachyseris speciosa
CTTTGTGAATATAAAGAGATATCAAAATATAAGAGATATCAATGTGCTTTATGCTAGTGGATGTTGGTGCCCTCTAAACAAATTCACCGCGTCGCTGCGCTCGCAGAGAATCCAATCATTCGATTCACTCTCTGTTTGAACTAACCTTCCCAATGGATTTCCAAGCTTCTATAATATGGATGATCTCAAGTCTATCTCATTTTAAGTCATCGGTCCATGTACCACACGTGCCTTGCAGTGTAAATGTGTGTTTGAGTAGATGAACATTTGAGTTATTCAGGTACGAAATAGCGTCTTTGCATGTGCCTTACCGCATTCCATTTTCCAAAATACCGCCTAAAATGGCTGAAATACTTCACCTCAGGATCAGGACACACAGTAGGTCTCATCAACGTAAATGGTCATATATTTACATGTAAGGGTTTCACACTGAGACTGTTGCGCTAACTTGAAAAGTTAAATACCTGAAGGTCAACAGAAATTTAGTCAGTGTAGGTTGGGAAGACCCTCACGCATAACGAAATGCTATGATCCGTGAACGACGTTTCGCAAACTGTATAAAAAGCGCTTATTCCCTGTTAACACTAAAATGTTTTCATTTACTCTGGTTATTCGACCAGTTATTAAAAGCCAAGCTCATTGAATTTTCACTAAGCAGGGCGTGAAGTACAATTCAGTACAATTGTAAGTACAGTTTTCACACACAACAAGCTCAGATTTGTATGCAAAGTCTGGGCCGTAGCCAGATGAAAATTGTCGCTGAGGCAACGGGTACAAAAAACACCTCTCTAATATTCAGTTATCACTTATATTTTTTAATGTATAGCTTCTTAGAGAAACATCAAAACATGCTTACGCCTCTAGTAACACTAAACAGACTGCTTATTTTTTTGTATGAAACACACACAGTGAAGAAAAAATGTAATGGAAATTTAAAATTTTTGCCGAGTGCCTCCGGTCGCCTCGTACGTAGCTACGGCCCTGAACATTTTGTGACTCATCGTGTACTCACGTTTCTACTGGTGTTTAGTTGTTGAGTCATCGTCAAATAGTGAATAGGAGTGTAAATCTCTTGCACCGTTTGCAAGTGCACTGTCAGACTAAGAGTCTCAAAGGCGCGCCTACGCCTAAGGTTGAGGATATTGACTGTTTTAGAGTGTCAAGAAAAGCGGGGAAAATTCGCGAACAATAGGCACTGTTAGCAAGTGCTGAAAAGACCATAAAAGGTAATTTTGAAATAATCCCAAGAGTGATGAAAACAATAGCATGTTAAAAGACCTCGGGAGATTTAAAATTCCCAATTGGGGCCTGTTCGCACTACGCGAAATTTTGTTTGATTTACCAAAAAATCTGTCAACGCGAAGCCATTTCTAGTGCGAACGATTTTTTGCACCCACCAAAATTTTTGCAAGCGCCACGAAACTTCAAAGATTCCGTCGACTAACTTTGGAGGCTGTAAAAATTTTGTCAGGCGAGAAAATCCTTTGTTTGTTGACATCCATCCGTCACTGGGTCATCAAATTGATGACGGACTCCTTGAGTGTGGGTTTTGCGGTTGCCTTGCATTAGAGCCATCTGTCACTAAAAAGAATTTCGCATCTTCATGTGCGAACAGGATTACGAAAACAAAAAATTGGTGATTACAAAATTTTCACTTTCTTTGCAAACGCCAAACTCAAATTTTCGTCTTAGTGCGAACAGGGCCTTGTTCAACGAGCTAGCGGGAATTTTAAATCTTCGGCGAAAGCGAAGTAATGACAAAATACTTTTGAACTGATATTGCTGAAAAAGATTAAAACCTAGCCACAGCATTTTTTTGCTTGACCCTATGCAGATTTGAAATTTTAAACTGGCATGGAATTTGTATATGGCAAAAATTAGGAATATACCCCAGCTAAAAAATCAAGAAATTACTTTGTCTTTCATTACTATGGTTATATTTCAGTTTTCTGGGATATTGTTTATTATTTACATTATTTTTATATTAGTTTTGGCGGACTCCAGTGAGTCAATGAAGTCATTTTCGCATGACTTTCTAATGTGGTTTCTGTAAGTGTTCGTTTCTCGTTTGATTCGCCACTTGTTAAAAATATAACCACAATTCCTTGTTCGCGTTTCCGCTTACGAACACACCCCAGCAGGGAAAGAAACATTATTCGATTGACCAATCGCCAAGTTATCTGAAAGCCGAATTTGAGTTTGGTCGTCACTCAAAGTTCTGTACGAGATCTATGCCCTTTTAGAATGAAGCATCTTCTTTATAGGCTTTTAAAACTGATTTCGGATTGCGTTTGAGGGCTGGTATGTTATATTCAAATGCTACCTGTTACTTACTTTCCCAATACTGTAATGCTTTACGGTCACACAAGTAAAGGTTGTTGTTTTTGTGTCACGCGTGACTTTCACTTTCTGACCTTCATTGCGTCATAAGCATCTTGAAACGCTGAGCATCACGTGCAGTTGCAGTGACTACCGCGATGTCGCAATTTCCATGTGGCTTATGAATCAGGGAAAAGCGGTTAAGGTTTGTTACTTCTCTCGTCGACACAAGACAGAGCAACGGTCTGTAAGTTCTCATTTTCACTCCCCTAATACGGTCTTTCAAATTGTTTTAGAATTATTGCAGTCTATAGCCTTATACCGTAGAAGAACCATCAACATAAGATTCGTATCGACTGATCATATATATATGAGCTGTCTTAATGGTTAACATCATTGATAAATATTGTTCTATTCTATTATCAACTCGGATGTGTTAGAGATACCTCTAATTCAACAAAGCGAGCATTGGAAAAAAAAATATGGATTGAGAGTAGTTTGGTGCTTACATGAACATGTAGGTTCTCAACTGGGATGTGTTAGAAATACCTCTTATTCAGCAAAATGAACATTTAACTTATTGTTCTGTCCACATACAGCTGAGGAAGTTTTTGTTTTCTTTAAATACTATCACAGGGAAGAAACTGCAAGAATATTGGCTTTATTTGTGGCAACACGTTTGGATCCATCCACATTCCAGTAACCCTAAAAATGCAGGACCATCTTGTTCACTACTAGCATACTAAAGTTTACTTATCTTTGCGACGAGATTCTATCAACATGCAAAACCTTTGCGCTGTTTCCATTTGTAGAAACAAATTAAATCATCTGCTCAAACTAAGTAAAATCAATTATTAATATATATATTTAGCCAAGCCTAAAAGCGAGGCTCCAAAAGCATTCTTTTTCTACTGGCATTTACATATAGTCTGCTTGTCATATCACCCATCTGACCTCACTCAAGCTACAGACCCAATGCTGTAAAAAATAGTATGGAAAGGTGATCTGAGCCAGTGGCACAGTGGATTTGGACCCTCCAGTCCAGATCTGCTTGTGGATCAGATTTGGACCCCCTAGTCCAGAACTGCTAGCAGATATGAACCCCCTTTTACGGATTTGGACCCCCACCCCCCCCCCTCCCCCCTAAAAACAAGCGTTCTATTGGGTAAGGTAGTGAAAATTCCTTTGCAAATTGAGTTTGGAGATGTTAAAAAGCAAAATAAAAATATTGAGGTAGGTTTTTTTAAAAATAATCTTTAATACTTTGTGTAAAAAAGAACCTGCAATGCTAGTTTGCATCTATAAATTTTTAAAACAAAACATTTTTTAACATCTTAGAGCAATACCTAAGGACAGGTCTGTTTCCCCGTTCAACTGTAGGCTACTTAGTTATGGTTTAGAGCCACTAGAAATTGGTGGAGAAGCCTGGTGAATGCTATTTTGAATCAGTATCGACATCAGATATATAGTGATTCAGATCATCACTTCATAATGAATGCAATTTCAGTTATCCAAAGCCTCCAATGAGACAGTTGGAAATCAGAAATTGTGCATCCTCTGGATACATGTATGCCTCAAAAAAATTATGAAAGAAAGATACATGGAAATCAATAAAAATATTTAGATAATATGCATTAAGACCAAGATATTTCTTTTGATCAGTTACTTCTTGACCTTACTATCCAAAAAAACGTCTTGCTGACATTAAGCTCATCAATCAATGCACCTACAGTGTTTTCAAAAAGAAATCCAGCTGCTCTTCTGGCCAGCCAAGTGCAAGACTAAGCAACTTGATAATAAAATATTGGGCATTTGGTTGATATCACTATCAAGGTAATTAACAATGTAGTATGAGGATTTAAGGTAATGATTCACCAAAGCAAAAGTGCTGGAAATCCGTGTTAGCCATCTTAACTTGATTTTCTATTTTGCAAGAAAGGTAAGGACTAGTCTCACATTTCTCCATGTACATTTGAAATTGCACAACATACTTCATCAAACATCAAAAATCCCATTAAACATTAATGCCAAATGTCATTCAAACATCCCACAAGATTGGTGTGACCAGCTATGAATAAAATTAATTGAAAGACTGCATGCAGGAGAAGGAAGTGCATTGATGAGAAAGAGCTTACTTTAAGTTTAATTTTAAGTTTAATAATTCCTTTTCATGCGAATACATCTAAGTTGATACAAAAAAAAGTGGGCTATTACTGTATTACACATTCTAAAAACTAAGAGGTGAAATTTAAACGTGGCCCAAAGCTAACCTAATCAAATTAAATCGCATACTTGTCTCTTGCAAGTCACCCCTGGTTTGAGATTGACACTAAAAATAAAGAAGTAAAACTGAAATACAATCCAAAGCTAACCTAATTAAATTACATACTTGTCACTCACAAGCTACATCTGATTTAAAATTGACACAAATAATGTAATAGATAGGACTTAAAACTGCTTAAAGAAGGTGCATGCATGATGTTCGATGGAACACCATTCCAGTCTGGTATGTAGCGATTATAAAAAGAAAAGCTGAAGGCCATATATATATATATATATATATATATATATATATATATATATATATATATATATATATATTTAGCCAGGCCAAGCCTAGAATCGGAACAGTGCACACTCTCACCGAGCAACTTCGCATGGCTTTATTTGGGCCAGTTTAATTTGTGTCCAAAACAACTGAGCAGCAGCAGGGAAAACGAAGAGTTTTCGATAGCAAACGTTTGCAAAAAAAAAAAAAGACAGACATTCGTGAGTCCTAACTACTTTCAGATGAAAGCGTAACGGAATTCAAAGCGGATAAAAAAATACACTACAAGCGAACAAAGTACGATGCGAATGTTTTGCTCGAAGAAGGAGAAGGTGGAGAAATTAAACAAGACTAGCTTATAATAAAAAATAGCTTGTACTGATTAATCTAGAAAAATCGGTATTTATTTTGACATAAATGCCCGTAGAAAAGACAATAAAGGGTAAAAACTGATCGTTAAGAGCAGTCAACAGGAATTGACCGCGGTTCAAGAACAACAACAACAACAAACATAAGTATTACAAGAAAACAAAGCACAATACGAATAATATTTCTTCGAAGATTCTTGGAGAAGGTGGAGAAATTAGACAAGTAACAAAAATTGCTTAGCAATTTTGACATAAATGTCCGTAGAAAAGACAAAAAAGAGGTCCACACCTGATCGTTTAGAGCAGTCAACAGGAATCACTGAGGCAGCAATCACTCGGAACGCGACAGAGCTGAATAATAGCGCCATTTCCCACAAAATCTTTCCTTGGCTGACACAAAACGCTAAAGAGCTTTGATAGTTTTACTGGTACTTCCCATGTCTTCCGAAGAACCTTCAATTCTTCAATTAATGATTCTCAGTGGCAAAGCGTCATCAAGTTAACGAAGAAAGCGCTTGCCAAACCACACCAGCATTTCTCTCGCAGACCCGTTCACTATAAAAATTATCAAAGCCAGCCCAGCCAGTCAACCCATTTCGGTGTTTTTAACATCCAAACGCTGATTCTTACCGGTTCAAACAAATTAAGACGGCATGTTTATAGACGGCGAAACTTAATATTGTTGTTTATAGGCCGCATTCGACGAAGATCTCTAAAATGTTTTTCAAATGACGAGTGAAGCGCGCTGGTCTTTGACATTTTTGACAGCATTTTGACAACTTTATGTCAGATTTTGAGACGTGCACATGCACATGCATTTGATCGGCTTTTTTTTACTCGAGCTTGAGTTTCCGCCTTTAATGCTTAATTTTACGAGGACTCATTGTGATTACGTGTTATTAAGATAAGGGCAAAAGTTTCTTAACGCTGTTGAGGTACCAAGGTCGAAAAACAGTCAGCCAAGCCGAGTAAAAACACTCGTTCGCTTGCAAAGAAAACAACGTAATAAAACAAACAAACAATTCAACTACTTCTTTGCGTCCAAAACGAGTAAGATGATTGTTATTTATATCCATTCGAGAGAAAAAGACAAGTTTCATTCCTGAACAAAAGTAACAACGATTAAACCAAATGTTAAGCTTCTTCCACAGAGTTTGAGCTACTCATTCCTCCCATTAATACCGGTGAACTGTTAAGTGACTTTTCTTGGTGAGATGTAAGATGCCGCGGTGAAGTGAAAGCCCTTGACGCGTTGAATTATACTGTTTTCAACCGCACAATCGATCCAAGTTTTCCTGAGAAAAATCTTTCGTCCTTCCTTTCATCACTTGAAAATTCACCTTCCGGAGTATCTTTTGACAAGTTCTTGATTTTAATGCGAAAGACAAACTTCGAAGAAGATGAAGCTGTTTTGCTCAAAATAAAGAGACCAACTAAATGTGAAATTACGAGCCGCAGAAAGCGTGCGAAAAATTTAAAAGCCTCGATTTGGTTTGGGTGTCCCACACCTGACTGAGCCTGCGATCCAATCGAAAGCAAGTACCTGGTCAGCGGTCAACTTCAAAAAAACAGCCGACCTCGATGAGCTCTTAACTTGAGCCCGCGATATGGTCACGTGACACTGGTCAGCGGATACCTTGTTTTGACAGGTGTCAATTGGCTATAAGATGGATGTCCAGTATCAAAGACGTACGCTGTAAAGTAGCTGGCGCAGCTGGGCCAGGTGGAGTATAGCCGCCATGTTGGATTATTATGATTATTACTAGGATATTATTAATTATTGGGCGACTCCGTCGTCGTGCGTACGCGCCCACGAGCAATACCGCTAGCCATTTTTACCATGAGAAAAGCAGTTGACGGGTTTCTATAGGTATGGTGCTCCGCTTGGCGACCCTTCGGGCCGCCGGAGCTCCGCTATAAAGAATATGTCGTGATCAACAAGCCAAAAACAAAAGAAATTTGGAAAGGAATAAAGCAACTTATATGTCTAAAGTCAAAAGGTTCCACCTCGCCTAGCAAGTTAATCATTAATGAACAAGAGATTACAAATGATAAAGCTATTGCTGATCAATTGAATAAATTTTTCTCTAATATTGGAAAAAACTTGGCCGCAGCTGTACCAAAACCAAATCTACCATTTAATTATTATTTAGATAAACCCCAGGCCTCTAGTTTTTTCTTATCACCTACTATCGAGAATATAATTATGTCCCTAAGTTCAGCCAAGGCTTCTGGCCCATTTAGCATTTCAGTTTCCTTTCTTAAGACTTTTAAAGATGCTTTATCAATTCCTCTACAGCTGCTATTTAATTGCTCATTTTCTACTGGTATGGTGCCTGATCAATTTAAAGTCACCAAAGTAGTTCCAATTCACAAAAAAGAGTCCTCTTGTTTAGTCTCCAACTATAGACCTATTTCCCTGCTTTCCATATTTAATAAATTGATTGAACAATTAATGTACAATAGAATTATTAGTTTTCTTGAGAAATTTTCAATTCTACGCAATAATCAGTTTGGCTTTAGATCAAAGCATTCAACCACCCATGCTCTTCTCCTCTTGACTAATAAGATACAAAGATCAATTGATAATGGCACTTACTCTTGTGGCATCTTCTTAGATCTATGTAAAGCTTTTGATACTGTTGACCATAAAATTTTGTTAACCAAGTTGGAGTATTATGGCATACGAGGTGTTGCAAATGATTGGTTTGCATCTTACTTGCATAACAAAAGACAGTTTGTCTCTTTGTTTGGCACTGATTCTGATTACCAAACTGTTCATGTGGAGTACCACAGGGGTCTGTGCTTGGCCCACTTCTTTTTCTTTTACATATAAATGATATGCCTAAATGCTCCAATACCTTAGAATTTCACCTTTTTGCTGATGATACAAACTTGTTTCTTAATAATCCTAGCATTCTAAATTTAGAAACCAACTTAAAAGTAGAACTAGAAAAGGTGAGCCAGTGGTTATATGCTAACAAATTATCTTTAAATATTGAAAAAACTAGCTTTGTGGTATTCCATTCTCCGCAAAGGAGAATAGCTCATAAGTTGAATCTTAGTATCTCCAATATGTCTGTTAAATTTGATAATCAAGTTAAATATTTAGGACTCATTTTTGATTCTAATTTGAACTGGAAACCATATTTACACGAATTGAGCAAGACGATTTCAAGAGGTACTGGAGTACTATATATCTAAAATTAGATATTATGTAAACAGAAACATATTACTTCAATTATATTATTCACTTATTTACCCCCTTATTTAATGTTCTTCATCTTGAACAATTAATGTGTCATGAGTGTCGTTTTTCTCTTTATTGCAACTGTATTAGATGGTAATTAGCGTATATCACCTTATATCTATGTTAAACCATACGTTTGACTCGTTTTAGTTTCTCTTGTAGTAACTCGTATATTGCTCATTAGGTATTGTTTTGTATGTGTATTTTGTACCGTTGTGAAGGCCGTAAGTTAGATAACTCATTGGGTTAATTACGTCACCTTCGTTAAATAAAGAATATTGTATTGTATTGTATTGTATTGTATTGTATTGTATTGTATTGTATTGTATTGTATTGTATTGTATTGTATTGTATTGTATTGTATTGTATTGTATTGTACCCCTTCCTCACCTACGGTCTATCAACTTGGGGCAATACTTATAGTTCTACTCTCAGACCTCTAATAATTCTTCAAAAGAGAGCAATACGTACTATAACTTTTTCGGAACCAGATGAAAACTCTGAGCCTCTTTTTAAGAAATAAGAGATTCTTAAATTAACTGATCTTGTTACCCTTTACAATGCACTCCTCATGTATCACTATCACTATAATCTTCTTCCATCTTCCTCTGAAAACATTTTTCAAACAGTAGCATCTATACACTCATACAATACCAGGCTTGCTTCAAAATCAACCTATTACATCAATGCCATCAAAACAAACTATGGTAAATTCAACTTTCGCTTTGCAGCTGTTAACGTTTGGAATCACCTTGATGAAAGCATTAAACACCTCCCCCTTAAAACGTTTAAAAACAAAGTCAAGTTTGACATCTTACAGTCTTACTGTTCATGAGTTTTCAACTGGTATATATTTGTTCATTTATTGATTTATTCTCTCATTTATTTATTTATTTATTTATTTTTGTCTTCTTTTTTTTTTGACTTATTAACTGCTCTGCTCTAGCTTTAGTGCCAACCAATCTCCAATACTTAAACATTACTTAATTTTACTCAGCTCGATTAGCTGTTCAGTTATTCTGAGTAAATGTTACCTTTCCTGTATTATTAGATTATGTTGTAAATTAAGTTCAGTTGTTATTTGGTAATAAAGCTGGTGTTGTTGTTGTTGTTGTTGTTGTTGTTGTTGTTGTAGCAGAAACTCAGTTTTTCTCAAATAAAACACCACCGTTTAACTCTCTAACTTGTGTAAGTCTGTCTCTGAGGTTTGAATGTTCCATTTCCGAGTAATTAAACGCGTAATAAGCGGCTCGCATATCAGGATGACTGCTGGTTGAACGCCGCACCATCGCAAAGGTATCTTCATTCGTCTTCGTTAACATTCGCAAGTGTTCATAAATCGGCACTGAACTAAACTGATCAATCAGCTGCATGAATTCGAAAAGGAAAAAGGAAATTACTCATCGGAAACTCTATCCCGCGCTGGCGGTTTGAACTTTTGAATATTGATGCGATTTTTAGCAGCGGAAATTAACAAATTGGCGTCAGTTTTTCATGTGTCTGTCCTCCTGTTGA
>JAEMWC010000366.1:605000-635000 GCA_016490735.1 Pachyseris speciosa
CTAAGAATCCGCGAGGGACACGTCTTTGACACGCAAGGCAACGCGAGACAACGCGATGCAACTATTGTTGCAAATTTAAATGAAAGCCATCAAATTCGCTCTGCAATTAAATGTGAAAATAATAAAATGCTGACTTCTTACTGAATGTTGTCTGATTTCTTCGAGACTGTATTTTACAATGTCTTTAATCCTGGATTTATATAGAATCGTGAGCTTCAAAGAAATTTTAATGTTTTAAGGTCTTTGTTTTTGTGCTTTTGTCAGGGCTCCATTTAAACTAGCTCTGCTAAATTGGATGCCCCTGGATAAATAAATAAATTTAAAAAAAAAAGAACATCTGATAACACAATTTTCGCGTGTCTCTTGGTTTGTTTGGCCAACAACAAAACAGGGACAGGCGTGCCACGTGACGTGCGAGTAACGCACTGCAGGACAATTGTTTACATCGCTGTGGACAAATAGTTTATTCTTTAGAGAAAGTCACGAAGTGATCGCACGATCTGGACAATGCATCCGAGTTAAGTTCTTACTAATTAATTAATATTCTACTTCGGCGGGATTTTGAAATTTGAATAGCATCATTGTTTTGATTTCTAAACCATTCGAAGTGAAGGCATGGAGGTTGTCGGATTGCATGTCGACGGGAACTTTGCCTTTGTTTAACATTTCGAGTCTTTCGAGGTTAAAAGTGCATCACTTCAGGCTCGAAAGTATTGGTATGTCCTCAAGAAAGAAATCTGTGGGATCCGTCCGACGAATATTTCTCCAAAAACGAAATATTGAAGAGATTTCCTGACGAAGTGCGAAATGCGGGAACTTCATTTTAACCCGCCAAATCAGCGTTTGCTGCCATGGAGTTAAGCAGGATGCGCAATACCCTCTCCTGTTCCAGGTTCGGTTTGATTGCCGATCTTCTTCGTCAGAAAGTGTTTCCACCGCATTGTCATATTAATTCGCCACGCTTAGTGCCAATATTGAAAGCCTGCTGAACTCTGTCAAATTGGAATTTAGAGCCCGATCGCGCGAAGGACTTCTCTCTCGGCGGGAAAGCCCGCCAAAGCTCGGAGGAGCTTATTGCCTTACTCGCCGAAAGGACAGCGAAAATCGACTCCCTTGAAGTGGAACTAAAAGGGTAAGTTATAATTTTGTTTCTTTAATATGTGGAGCCAAGCTAATAGGCTACAAATCATTTGGTTTGTGTTGTGTTTTCTTTGACCTGTTTGTTAATTTTTAGTTTACCCCTCACCTCCCCCCCCCCCCCCTAATTTATAACTTAATAAGTTTCGTCTGTAATGTTTTTAATTATATTTTGTATACAGTATAAGCTTATAGTTTGCTCTCAGTGGGAACTATTGTCAATTTTGTATGTAATTTAAGTTGTGTGATGTGGAGGTTCCTCAGTGCCCCTATTTAAGGGGAATATTATTGATACCCACAGGTTTTAAGGCTCAAAATGGACACCCTATAGAAAGCAATAAATTAGAATATTATTGTGCAAATGGCTCGTTTTTATTTATAATTTCTATTATTAATACTTCAATGGACAGTTAAGTTCTTAACAGGGATTTAGTTTTTGCATAAACCAATATTAATTTTATTGTTATTTTTACCATTTAATAAAGTAAAATATTTGTATAATAAAATATTATATCTATTAAAACAGGTTTCGCATAGTCCTTAAGTTTAACTGGCAAAGAGTTTAACAGTGTGGTCCCACTCCTACAACTGTAGATATGACCTTTCCTTTTTTTATGCCGACCGATGTACCCACTTTTACGAAAAGAGAGGATCATGGGAAAGGAAATACTCAATGGGCATGGCCTAATACAATTTAAAAGAAACCTGGGGAACATACCTACATGTATACTTTACATACAGTATACAAACAGGCATTAAAACTCTCTGAAGTTTGCTCCACTGTCAATGTACAAATTAAAAATAGGGTTTCTATTTCATAGTGGAATAAAGATTAACATATCCAAAAACATTTAATAAAACTTGGTACATGTAACTCATTACTGTAGCTGAGTGTTTTCCTTTTTTATTTCTCTGTAGAGATCTGAAGACACATGTGTGCTGCTAACAAAGAATGAGATTAAAACAGTAAAGGAAGTGGTGTTCTCTGTGATACAGAAAACTTTGAAAATTGCTTGAAATCATTGCTTGTGTGGGCAGTAAGGGAGAAGTGCCTTCATGTAACACAGAAGACTTGAAGTTTGATATTAAACTTGATGGATGTCCTCTTGGAGGTGTGTTTTTGTTTTAAGATACTTTTTGGCATAGTCTCAAGTGTGAAACTGTGTTCACTATTAGATTATTATTATTATTATTACTTTGTTACACATTTTTAATATTACTTTGAAAAGCTGAAAAAGATATCAGAATCAAAGAAAGCTCACAAATAATGGTTCAGTTTTGTTTAAGATTATCTTACCAATTTAGCATAACTTTAAATAGGCCTCTTTGACTTAGGCTGGTAAGGATTGAATCAAATGGATTGCAACTTGAAAAAATTGAACCAACATTTTGAAGTTCTCCTCTTGTACTGTGGGAAAATAGCTACATGTACATGTAACTACAGATTAGGGTTTTCTTCCCCTTTGAGAAAAATAACTAAAAATAAAGAAATGACTGTAATTTACCCTCGGCAGTATTTATAGCACACAAAGGCTAGTGGGGCCTAGCAAATACATGAAACAAATAATTCAAATAAACATAATAGGTTAAGAAATTCCAACTCAGGCAAGAGGCAGACCAGTTGGCTATATAAATTATTTACAAGTGTGGCCATTAGCTGGAGCGGGACTTAAACCCGGGGCCTCCGCATTGCAAGTGCATCACTCTGACCGCTCGGCTATCCTGCCTCCAGATAACAACAGTCTTGGAGGGTATAGTACTTGTAGTCTGTGGTGGTCTTCCAAATTATTAACAGTTGTGGTGGTCATTCCAGCACTGTAACTGCTCGGCCACCCTGCCTCCAGATAACAACAGTCTTCAAGGGTATAGTAGATGTAGGTTTCACCTCCAAGACATAAGAATCACCATGACATAGTACCTTTAAAGATGCAAAAACTGTTAAAAGTATTACCCTCTCATTAAAAATGACTTCACATAATAAATACCTAAGTTTGGTCTCTACCACTCCAGGGATTAATGTCTTTATATCTTAATATCTCTGGAAAGGATTTACAAAAGCTGAACTGCAATTAAAATTGTTTTCTTTAATAAATATGATATCTTTGTACTAATCAATTATTTTTCTCTTGGGTGGCCAGTCTATTTTTGGACTGTTGTTATCTGAAGGCAGAAGTATAACCCCACTTTTTTTCCACCTCAGGGTCCATACCTTGTCATGGTATGGTGGATTGTGTACCTCGATGACCTGGAGCAATTTCAATAAGAAAGTCAGCACCAACTGGCATGGTGTGTTGTTTTTTTAAGGTAGAGGGCAGACTATATTATAAAAAGACTATATAGGCTCCTAGTTGGATACCAGACCTGAGGTAAGCACTTTTTTGCTCATATCATTCCCAGATAACTAAAATTATTGTTGTGTTTATGTTTCCTAGTCACTTCAATCCAATCTTTTATCAACGCAGAACTTATTTTTAAATCATTATTTGTAACTGGTTCTATTTCTCATGGGTGGTCAGTCCCTTTTGGACTGTTGTTACGTATCTGAAGGCAGAACCTAATTTTCTTTTATCATTATTTTGTACTAACTGGTTCTGTTTCTCTTGGATAGTCAGTCCCTTTTGGTCACTGTTGTTATCTGAAGGCAGAACCTAATTTTCTTTTATCATTATTTTGTACTAACTGGTTCTGTTTCTCTTGGGTGGTCAGTCCCTTTTGGACTGTTGTTATCTGAAGGCAGAACCTAATTTTCTTTTATTACTTTTTACTAACTGGTTCTGTTTCTCTTAGGTGGTCAGTCCCTTTTGGACTGTTGTTATCTGAAGGCAGAACCTAATTTTCTTTTATCATTATTTTGTACTAACTGGTTCTGTTTCTGTTGGGTGGTCAGTCCCTTTTGGACTGTTGTTATCTGAAGGCAGAACCTAATTTTCTTTTATCATTATTTTGTACTAACTGGTTCTGTTTCTGTTGGGTGGTCAGTCCCTTTTGGACTGTTGTTATCTGAAGGCAGAACCTAATTTTCTTTTATCATTATTTTGTACTAACTGGTTCTGTTTCTGTTGGGTGTTCAGTCCCTTTTGGACTGTTGTTATCTGAAGGCAGAACCTAATTTTCTTTTATCATTATTTTGTACTGACTGGTTCTGTTTCTGTTGGGTGGTCAGTCCCTTTTGGACTGTTGTTATCTGAAGGCAGAACCTAATTTTCTTTTATCATTATTTTGTACTAACTGGTTCTGTTTCTGTTGGGTGTTCAGTCCCTTTTGGACTGTTGTTATCTGAAGGCAGAACCTAATTTTCTTTTATCATTATTTTGTACTAACTGGTCCTGTTTCTCTTGGGTGGTCAGTCCCTTTTGGACTGTTGTTATCTGAAGGCAGAACCTAATTTTCTTTTATTATTTTTTACTAACTGGTTCTGTTTCTCTTGGATAGTCAGTCCCTTTTGGACTGTTGTTATCTGAAGGCAGAACCTAATTTTCTTTTATCATTATTTTGTACTAACTGGTTCTGTTTCTCTTGGGTGGTCAGTCCCTTTTGGACTGTTGTTATCTGAAGGCAGAACCTAATTTTCTTTTATCATTATTTTGTACTAACTGGTTCTGTTTCTCTTAGGTGGTCAGTCCCTTTTGGACTGTTGTTATCTGAAGGCAGAACCTAATTTTCTTTTATCATTAATTATCTTGTACTAACAGGGCTCTGTTTCTCTTGGGTGGTCAGTCCCTTTTGGACTGTTGTTATCTGAAGGCAGAGCCTAATTTTCTTTTATCATTATTTTGTATTAACTGGTTCTGTTTCTCTTGGGTAGTCAGTCCCTTTTGGACTGTTGTGATCTGAAGGTAGAACCTAATTTTCTTTTATCATTATTTTGTAGTAACCAGTTCTGTCTCTCTTCAGTAGTCAGTCCATTTTATGCTTTTGTTATCTGAAGACCAATCCATTAAGCTTGCTTTTATTAATAATAATTATTTTTCTCTTTTACACAGGGCTTGTTCCATAGTCGATAGCATAATCATGTCTCAAACTTTCCACACTTTCTCAAGAATATGAGCCTGTAATTGGGGCGAGCAGGGTTGGCGCAGTGGTGAGAGCGCTCGCATTCCACCACTCGGCATCATAAGTGGGCTGAGTTTGTTGGTTCTCTACTCTGCTCCGTGAGATTTTTCTCGGGGTACTCCGGTTTTCCCCTCTCCCCATAAACCAACATTTGATTTGATTTGATTCTACTTTTTTTAGATTTGATTTGATTTAGTCTCCCCAGTTAGTAGAGTATCTGTGGTAGGCTAGAAAGATTTGAGACTTTAATAAAGTGATCACGCCACCAGATTACTTCAAACTCTCCAGTTGCCCTACCCTCCCCATACCCAGCAACCATTTGGATTTGCATTGTTGGAGTCCTTAGTCCAGAGTACGGAGTCCATAGTTTTGGAGTTCCAGAGTTTCAATTTTTTGCTGAGCCCGACTCAACGATGGTCAGCCGAGAAAAAAATGACATTAGTTCGGTTATTTTTGGAATTACGAACACAATCCGAAATTGTTGGCTTACAGATTCTGATCACATACATAGTGGCGTACTGGTTTAAACATGCTTAAAGTCAGTAGCTACAAAAGCGTATTATTATTATTATTATTATTATTATTATTATTATTATTATTATTATTATTCGCCATTTTACAAGTGTCCTTGGTCATGAGTTATTTTTGAATTCAAACAGCCCAAAAAAACACTGAATTGAACAAAAGACAAGTTTTGGTTCAGTGACACGTGCGGAAGCTTGACCATCCTTAGTCGTGAGATCAGAAACGTTTTTGGGCTGTGGAACAATAATAATAATAATAATAATAATAATTTAGAACTTATATAGCGCATTTTCCATGTGTATATGATCAAATGCGCTTTACAAGCAGATGAACTTGGAATTTGGAAATGTTGGTTTTTGTGCAGAGGGGAAAACCGGAGAACCCGGAGAAAAACCTCTCGGAGCAGAGAAGAGAACCAACCACAAACTCAACCCACATGACGTCGAGTCCGGGAATCGAACCCGGGCCACATTGGTGGAAGGCGAGTGCTCTCACCACTGCGCCATCCCTGCTCCCCTACAACATGTGAACATGTGGAAATTGCTACCTGGCTTGTTATAGAGATCTTGGTGGCCATCAAAGTATTTAAACCTGGACAGGTTAGTTTCCATTACCTAACCTCAAGAAAGAAGTGCGCCACGAGGCAAGAATGGTCAACCACTGGGAAGATCATCGCAGCGTCCCTCTACTATTATGTCGGTTGTAACTAAGAGCGAGCCCTTACGTCTGATAACGGTGTTTCACGGCCAGAAAGACAGAAGCTTAACTTTGTTTAGCGCCATAAAGAGGCAACAGGAATAATGTAGCTTTGGCCACGTACACTCTGTATTTCACACAACGTTTTATTATATTTCAAAGCGCAACAACGTTGCGATGGAGAAACGCGAGCAAGATTGAAATCCCGTAATAATAGATTTCGGCAAAGCGCGCTTTACTTTGCATCCCAAGCCAATCTTTGTCAGTCACCGAACAAGAGGAATACAGGAAACGATATTCTCACATTGCCCCTGACTGAAATTGTGAACGGAAGTGGTAGACAAAGTAGCTTATCAGACGTTTACTCTTTGGGTCGTTTTAGATTTGCTCCCTACAGCGACTGTAAGGTCAATAAAGGTAGCAAGAAGTGCAATGTGCGATAACCCCGATTAACAAACCTCGCTAAAGGAACTGTTTGCTGTGCTGTAAATATGAACATTTGGCTTGGAGATTAATTAAGGCATGAGTTTATAACTGCGTTCTCGGGTTATTTTTTCACAAGTATGTCTATAAATTTATGTGACGAGAATTTCGTTCGTTCCTGTTCTCGGAATCACAGTCTTTGTGAATCAGTAATTTCATTTTCATTGAACCTCCTTTTAGATTTTAGGCCGTTTTGGGTTCTCGACAATTTTTGTTTTTGTTCCTCGATGTTTGATTATCTTGAGCTACCAAAAATCGATTCAGTGTTAAAGTTCTTTTGTAACCTTTTTCTAGTAATCATCTATGGTTTTAAAAAGACTGAAAGAGTAAACATACGATGCATGTTGAACGCGCGAGGGGTAAACTTAAATAATGTCTCCACGCGAGTGACGCCGACAACTACGCGTGTCCATATCTGCAAAACATTTTTATTATGTCAAGAAATACTAAATTAAAAGGTTTCGTGTTTCTCTCGGCGTGCGTTTTGGACGCCAAAAAGTGTGAAAAAAGTAATTACCGAGAATGCCTGAGCAACACCTCGATCATACTAAAGCGGAAATTAAGATCTTCAATTACAGTTAATAATAAGCCATGGGTAGATTCAATCTACCCTTAGCTTAATTTGCATAATTTTTTTTCTGGGGCAAAGCTCGTCATGCAGCTACTAATAAATTAATTGAAAGACTGTATGCAGGAGAAGAAGTCCAAAGGATGTGTACATTGATGAGAAAGAGCTTACTTTAAGTTTAATTTTAAGTTTTAAGTTTAATAATACTTTGTCATGCGAATACAACTAAGTTGATGCAAAACAAAAATGTACATGACTGGAGAATAATTGGGAGAAACTAAATTCCCATACAAAGAATATTATCTAATAATACACATTCTAAAAACTAAGAGGTGAAATTTAAACGTGGCCCAAAGCTAACCTAATCAAATTAAATCAAATACTTGTCTCTTACAAGTCACCCCTGATTTGAGATTGAGACTAAAAATTATGAACTAAAATTGAAATACAATCCAAAGCTAACCTAATTAAATTACATACTTGTCACTCACAAGCCACATCTGATTTAAAATTAACACTAATAATGTAATAGATAGGACTTAAAACTGCTTAAAGAAGGTGCATGCATGACGTTCGATGGAACACCATTCCAGTCTGTTATGTAGCGATTAAAAAAAAGAAAAGCTGAAGGCCATATATATATTTAGTCAGGCCAATCCTAGAATCGGAGCTGCACACTCTCATTGAGCAACTTCGCAAGAGTTTATTTGGGCCAGTTTAATTTGAGTCCAAAACAGTTGAGCAGCAGCCGGGAAAACGAATAGTTTTCGATAGTAAACGTTTGCAAAAAAAAAAAAAAAAAAAAGACAGACATTCTTGAGTCCTAACTACTTTCAGATGAAAGCGTAAAGGAATTCAAAGCGGATCAAAAACAAAAAAACACTACAAGCGAACAAAGTACGATGCCGGCTAGTGTTTGCTCGAAGAAGAAGAAGAAGGTGGAGAAATTAAACAAGACTAGCTAGTAATTAAAATAGCTTGTACTGATAAAGCTAGAAAAATCGGTATTTATTTTGACATAAATACCCCTAGAAAAGAAAATAAAGGGTACAAACTCTTCGTTTACAGCAGTCAACAGGAATTGACCGCGGTTCGGAAACAACAGAACAACAAACATATTACAAGAAAACAAAGCACAATACGAATAATATTTCTTCGAAGATTCTTGGAGAAGGTGGATAAATTAGACAAGTAACAAAACTATCTTGTATTAAGCTAGCAAAATTGCTTAGCAAATTTGACATAAATGTCCGTAGAAAAGACAAAAAAAGAGGTCCGCACCTGATCGTTTAGAACAGTCAGCAGGAATCACTGAGACAGCAATCACTCGGAATGCGACAGAGCTGAATAATAGCGCCATTTCCCACAAAATTTTTCCTTGACTGACACAAAACACTTAAGTGCTTTGATAGTTTTACTGTTACTTCCCATGTCTTCCGAAGAACTTTCTTCAATTAATGATTCTCAGTGGCAAAACATCATCCAGATAACGAAGAAAGCGCTTGCCAAACCACACGAACATTTCTCTCGCAGACCCGTCCACTATAAAATTTATCAAAACCAGCCAGCCAGTCAACCCATTTCGCTGTTTTTAACATCCAAACGCTGACTCTTACCGGTTCAAACAAATTAAGCCGACATGTTTAAAGACGGCGAAACTTAATTGTTGTTTACACGCTACTTTGGACTTTTCTTAAATGACGAGTGAAGCGCGCTGGGTTTTGACAGTTTTGGCAGCATTTTGACAACTTTATGTCAGATTTGAGACGTGCACATGCTCATGCATTTGATCGTTTTTTTTTTTTTTACTCGAGCTTGAGTTTCCGCCTTTAATCCTTAATTTGACGAGGACTCATTGCGATTACGTGTTAATAAGATAAGGGCAAAAGTTTCTTAACGCTATTGAGGCAGCAAGGTCGAAAAACAGTCAGCCAAGCCGAGTAAAAACATTCGTTGGCTTGCAAAGAAAACAACGTAACAAAACAAACAAACAATTCAACTACTTCTTTGCGTCCAAAACGAGTACAGATGATTGTTATTTATATCCATTCGAGAGAAAAATACAAGTTTCATTCCTGAACAAAAGTAACAAGGATTAAACCAAATGCTAAGCTTCTAGTTATTTAATTTACCTCACTGTCCTGTGTTGTAGAGGTTTCTACCACTTGAAAATACGTAAGATTCAGCAAAGTAAAAACATCCGCAAAAATAGCAAACGGTTTGTCCAAAGAAAGAGCTTCTCCCACAGAGTTTGAGCTACTCATTCCTCCCATTAATACCGGTGAACTGTTAAGTGACTTTTCTTGGTGAGATGCAAGATGCCGCGGTGAAGTGAAAGCCCTTCAAGCGTTGAATTATACTGTTTTCAACCACACAATCGATCCAAGTTTGAAGTTTTTCCTGAGAAAAATCTTTCGTCCTTCCTTTCATCACTTGAAAATTCACCTTCCGGAGTATCTTTTGACAAGTTCTTGATTTTTATGCTTTTTACGCGAAAGACAAACTTCGATCGAAGAAGATGAAGTTTTTTTGCTCAAATGAATGTGAAATTACGAGCCGCAGAAAGCGCGCGAAAAATTTAAAAGCCTCGATTTGGTTTGGGTGTCCCACACCTGGCTTGAGCCTGCGATCCAATCGAAAGCAAGTACCTGGTCAGCGGTCAACTGACCGCGATGAGGTCTTAACTTGAACCCGCGATATGGTCACGTGACACTGGTCAGCAGATACCTTGTTTTGACAGGTATCAATTGGCTATAAGATGGATGTCCAGTATTAAAGACGTACGCTGTAAAGTAGCTGGTCAGCTGGGCCAGGTGGAGTATGGCCGCCATGTTGGATTATTATGATTATTATTAGGATATTATTAATTACTGGGCGACTCCGTCGTCGTCGTGCGTACGCGCCCACGAGCAATACCGCTAGCCATTTTTACCATGAGAAAAGCAGTTAACGGGTTTCTATAGGAATGGTGCTCCGCTTGGCGGCCCTTCGGGCCGCCTGAGCTCCGCTATAAAGAAAATAGAAACACTTTTTCACCATGAAAAAGTAAACAGCACAGTAGGAAAGTATTCAAATATGCCATGATTTGCGATTGTTTCCGTTTCCACAGATTCAAACAAACGTCGTACAGTTGACATTACGCCGAATATTCAGTGGTACTGACAGGAAGTACTCCTGAGTAGCTTTCGTTTCATTCACCGTAGACAAAACGTGGGAAAACATGAGTCAATGATCCGCGTAATCTATACTTTTCATTTCTGCCATATGTGGTCATGCCTTATGAATTTTACCGGTAAATAAACTCAACAGAAGACGAACTCCTCAACATTTTAGTAAACTTAGCCATGAGCTTTTTCCGGATTTTTCCCACAAGCTCATTAGTTTCAGAACAGCTTTGTGTAGCGTGATCAACCGCTGGATCTTTTATTTGAACGTCCGCGTTTAATTCTTTGTCTTCAAGCTTACCAAATATCGTTCCTGTGGGAACGATGGCTTTGAAACCTGTAACTTTCCCAAATCCCGGACTATGGTCGAAATGAAGCATTTTTATTGCAAAAAGATAAGTTTTTCAGATTTCATCACCCTGGAAACTGACCGAAACTCCCAATTTTCACTTAATATGACTGTTTATTCTCTTTGAAAACCAAAATCGCCCTTGGACAACGGCAAAATTCACGCAACTTTGTCTGACGTTTTGAGGACAAAAATTCCTCTTGAAGTTAAAAGTTTCCATTGACAGCAAACTTTGAATCCAGTTCTTGCATCTGTTCAACATTTTCCTGCTCATCTCCTTTAGCCCGACCCCGATAACGCTGTTTGATTTCAGTTGCTCTCACTGTCTGTAATTTTCACGTTTGTGACCCAAATGAATTCTGGGAAGTTCTTGCATAACAGCGGCATGGAAGACTGCCAATTTCCATTTCACATATTTTTTAGAAGCGTTCCTGCTGGCAAAATATTTCACCGATTGCATTATTTACAAGTCAAAACTCGCCAAAATTGCCATGCCAGGTCCCGGAATCCACTCACAAAACGACTAAAGACACAACTTCTCTCTGTGGATTGTCATCACTCGCTCGAAGAATTCCAGCGGCCCACTTCGTGTGAAATTACTTCTCACCTCTGTTTTCTTTCAAAGGATTGCCTCTACCCATTAACCCAGCTTCATGATGCCAGACAGGGGGCTTCTGAGGTGGAAAATGGCTCGAAAAACACACTTATAAATCAAATAAGCAACGAATTGTAGCTGCAGTGTTCGTTTAGAAATAAACGACAGCTAGCGTGACAAACGTGACAACAAAGATAGAGCCTTCGGTGTCGTGGACCAGCGAAATCGCCGTGGTAACCCCTTATATGGAGTAGCCAGGTCGATTTGACCTCCTACCCTCCGAAAATTGCAAAAAAGGCGACCAAATCGACCGGTAGGGAAAGAGTTAAGGATTTCATTTATTGTTCTCGCAAAAAGCTAAAAACACCTTGGACAGCGTTTAACTGAGAGAACACTTGTGAATGTCAAAACTGCGTGACGTGCTATCCACACTGTAACTTACTAATTTGTACAGCAAAACAAACAACATCACTGACAAGCTAGAACGCAGTGTTCACTATCTTATACCGCGTTAATATGTATTCACAAAAGGAATAAAAATACAGCTTCCATAATGATTAATGGACAGCACAGTAACTAAGCGCTTAAGCGGCAGGGGCAACATTTTACAACGTTTCCAGTTAGTTTGCACAACGATCTGAATGATGCCCTTCAGCGAGCGTTCATTCGACTAGGCATACGCTTAAGACTTTTCTCCACATTCTGAAACAATGTTATCATTAGTAAGATGCTGTAAGGTTAACAAGCAACACTACACTGCAACGTGTTATTCTTAAAGGGCAACTGACGGGAAAATTAGTACTTATTTTTTTCTTTTGTATGATATCTTTACAGCACAGATAACAATTCTCAGAAAAAATTTTAACTCTACCGTCAAAAATAAATTAATTACAAATTTTTCTTTTCACTAACTTGGCGGCCATTTTGAAAAAGCTTGATAGAGACGTCACGTGGGGTCTTTACGTCACACGTGTGTAAGGCTTATCATCTTTGGTTGCAATAAGAGAAAAACAAAGCGTTCTTTCCTCGCTAAACAACGGTGAATGCAGTCCAGTTATGTCTCAAATTAAGCGGGTTTTAGCTTCAAGTACGTGAGAGTCGTCAAATGTGTTTAGTAAAAGCGGCAAACGACATTTCTGTGTATTTTCTTTGAATGCGAGATGAAAGAAATCCCCTCGCATCGATTCTTAGAGGTCAACCACTTCGTTTATTTATTTAAGTTACGTATCTTTAAACACGCACATCACATTACAGACCTTAAGGACTTCAAACTTTTTTCTCGGCTTGACGATAATAAATAAAACGTCAGTGATCTTCGTTGTTCTCTAATTTAGTAATTTCAATGAAGAAAGCGGATTGTCGTCTTGAAAATCAGTCTCCAAAGCGCACAGACTTCAGCTAGCGCAGCGATCTGAATCTCTGAAAGCAGCCCGGATACTCCACTACTTCTAGTTTCTTTTCTCGTTATTCCTTTAGTATTATCTCAAATACTGATTTTATCCAAGACGTCGACGTAAATTTATTTGCCCGTCTAAATACAATCAATAGGAAGGAATTCACCTTTGCGATTTGTGGCTGCTACGAGGAACTCTGTTCAGACTCTAAACACGATACCAAATTGCTTTTTTACATATTTCTGAATAGTGGCAATCTGTTATTATTCATTATTGAGCGTGATTCATGGATCAGTTACGAGTAACACCTTTCCTGTGTTCCTTCTTCGTTTAGCCTTTTACGTAAACACTGCCGGGATATAAATACGGTGGTTGTTTCTAATAAAGTACAGTAGTATTTTTAGTAGCGCAAGTGTTGTTTCGTCTCTACGACTGAGCTAACTCCAGCGTGGTTTGACTCGGTACGTGTAACGGCCAAACGCTTCATAACTATAAAAGTGAGGTAGCACACTGGATGACGATTAACGAAAAGGGGGTGGGGGTGGAGAGGGTAATAAAAGGAGACAACCTGCTAAGAGCTGTGAGGTAAAATGTTCTGCAATAAAACAAACGCAGATGACGTTGGCCTCAACCAGTCAGTTTCCAGGCGTAGATGATGAACTGCAACAGACCAAGTGGATTGCATTTGTACTGGCGAAAAGAGATGATGACTGGATCCCTGCTACTGGCCATGTATGTTGCAATCATTTTGCAGCTGACTAAACGACGGCTGGGGCGGGAAAATGCCTGTGTTTTCTACAAAATCATTATTGAAGTCATCAGCTGTCCCTACGCTTCAAGTTACTCCAACACCTGAGTAACTCGACGCTCCTCGTATGTTGTTCAATTGGTCAACTGATCACTAGCCATACATGTAGGTCTGTTGGGAAGCAAGTGCATACAATACCATGCCAAAACATTGTGTTTACCAATGAAAAATAGGGGTCAATTTTTGTTGTAACACATCTGAGATGAAATTCTAATGTTTGATTTCAAAATGTTCAAACATAACACCAAACCAAACTCCATTTCACATTAATGAAGGTCGTTAAAAATAAGAGGGCGTTTCTTCTAAGTAAATTGATACAAACATATAACCAATTTGTCCAGTGCTTAAGTATCTGGTAGACTTGCTCCAAGTCAAATAATTTGATTGCATGGAAACAAGTCTTAGGACATAACATCTGCTGAAGAATAAATCAAAGCATCTGGCAGAATTCATACACTTCCAGCCAGTGCTTTTGCATCCACTTGCTCCTATTTAATCCAACTTAGAATTGCTGTCATGTCATCCAAGCATATTGTCTTAAGTCCACGTCAAGAGAATCACTTTTTTTAAACAGCACAAAAATGACTTGAAGCAAATCTACTCACCTGCATAATGAAAACCTGTGAAGACCATATCATCTTCTAGTCTCCCAGGGACTTGAAAATGTGCCCTGATGCAGCTCACGACATAAGAAAGTAAAGGAACTCTAATTTTGTTTCCTAATGATCCCCAGCACCACCTAACCAGTTGCTATGTGTCTTCCACTCCTTCACTCCTCAGGCCCAGTCAGGGGGGTAGTGGGATACCTATATACCCGGTTTTTTCCCCATAAGATACCAATATACCTTAAAATTGTAAACCATGTGATACTTCATACCTAAAATTATCTTGAAGCATTTTATTCATGTCTGTATACCGAATACCTAAAATTCAGGAAGAACCAGATAATTTATAGCGGAATTGTAACATAAAAATACAATATACCTCAATTAAAATGGCTCTAAATACCGTATACCCAAAACCCCTGGACGGGCCTGACTCCTATCCTGTGGTACCAAACAGCTGCCTATAATATAGCCAGGCAGCCTGTAAATCCCTGAGTAATTCAGGAAAACTGTTTGAAAACCTGGGTGGAGATCAATTTCAACAGCCTACAAATTTTTCTGCAAAACTACATCGAACTCCTTGCAGCAGATCTGCTTCTCACTCCATCCTCTGACAGTTTCCAAACAGACACCTTGTAAATAATCATGACAGCTTCCTAAAATGTTATGTTAATCATTTATCGAGGCCTTTTAGGTGCAATAAGAAATCATTCACAATAATCTGAAAAAAGAAATACTTCCTAGTTACCACAGACTGGTTAACTTTCCTATAAATAGATAGTCAAGTAAGCAGATTTGGTAGGAAAATTAAAGACACAAATGAAACACGAACGTGTATGTAACCACATACACGCTACAGTAAAGATTAAATCAGTCAGATTACACACCATGAAAACAACGCAAATCATGGCGCAATGTCCGAAATACTTTGCGAAAATTGTCCTTTAACACGCACATGATATGGCGCAACAATCAATACATTCACAGAAGGATTGCATACTTTTGCATCACAAAAACCGATAACCTAACACTTACACGATTAGAAACGAAAGCTACTTCGAAAAAACTTCCAGATGTCGGTTACCACTGAAAATAAAGGCACTTACAATAACTCAAAACAAGACGTTCAATTGATGTGCTTCCCAGGGTGTAGCCTTCAAAAGTTTAAAAAATACAAAACATAATTACAATTGAAATCGTAAGTGATTATTACGTGATCAAAACAACAAAATTCAACACGCTTTTATTGTCGAACAAAGGCACGTTTAATTAAGCTGTTAACATCGTGAAATACAAATACTTTCAAGGTCATTAGGGCCATTTATACGGGAGGAAATAAGACGCGTCTTATCTAAGACGCGACTTAAATAGGACGCGAACTGTACCGTTTATACCTTCACGTCCTACATAAGACGCGAAGATCTCGTATAAATGGTTCGCGTCTTATTTTTGATACAGCCTCGCTTACCCGCCAACAGTGGAACACTGTAGCAAGAAACAAAAGCGTGCTGTCCTGTTATTTCTCAGAGATTATTTTTCTTATGAAGACCACGCCGTAGCATACAAAGAAATCAACAGAAATCCGAGAAGAGTCGGAAGAAAGTGATATACGGATTGGTGCGACTGATGGCAGGTTAAAGAAGGAAGGTGCTGAATTCATTTTTGGCTCTCCCGGCCATCTTTTGCAACGCTTTGCATCCAATTACGCTATCTAATCATAAGACAAGCTCATTTTTCTGTTGTTTTTATGCAAGCGCACTTGCAGTTCACGTCTTATTTAGGACGCGAAACCATTTATACGAGGAAGTTCACGTCTTAAGTAAGACGCGGACAAAATAAGAACAGCTGAAAACCCTGTTCTAAGATAAGACGCGTCTTATGTAAGACGCGACTTAAATAAGACGCGAACGCTTATTTTGTACCATTTATACGATCAATTCGCGTCTTATTTAAGTCGCGTCTTACATAAGACGCGTCTTATTTTCTCCCGTATAAATGGCCCTATTGTTTTCACACATTGGCGACTGATATCGCAGAAAAGAAGATATTTGGGACTCCTAGGCACTCACCATTCTTCGCTGTCGAGATCGTAACGGCGGCGAGGAAGTTCGCTCTTTTCCTCCGTCTCAACAGTCTCTTCATTTCGGCCCGGAGGCTCGAAACGCCACGGTTGTATACCCATAAAGGGTTCAACTTCTTCTCCGTCACCTTCACCTTCCATAGCTTGCTCGAAATTGGAAAAATCTGATCCAGAAGCCGAGCTGTCGCTACTAGAGCTAGAGTCAGCCGTGTTGTCATATGCTCGAGCTTACACACGTGTGACGTATCACATCACGTGAGCAAAATCGAAGCGTTCATGGCGGAAAGCCTCAACAGCCGCGAAATACGAAGTTGAACGTTAAAATACTAGGACAAAATGGCTACGGAAGGTGGTATTTTTGCTTCTAACATGAATAAGGAACCATATTCTAGGTTTTCCTGAAAAAGTGTCTTCTAGCCGACAGTTGCCCTTTAAGTTTCTTGACGATCATTATTGTTCAACCTTTGAGAGTATCATCCTCAGCCGAGTAAACCATTCCATACACTCAGGGTGCTAGTAAACAATCACGTGACTTTGGCAGGAACTTCCCATGGAGCTTACACCCTGTACTTTGGATTTTTACCCTCAGACACAAAGAGTTTCACGGAAACTTTGTGCCTTCCACAATGCGGCACACGGGAACTATTTGAATGGTCACAATTTGAAGATTTCTAGGTCTTCCACTGAAGAAGTTAAAACCACTTAAAGTTTGTATTGCGAGAGAGCATGCATTTAATATAAAAGTGAAAACCATACTCATTATTTTGTTATTCACATATCTAACCAAAATACTGTACGTTGTAAAGAAATAGCAAGCCAAGCTGGAGGTGCCCGCTAAGTTTTAAGTTGTCACAACTTAAGACGATTGCATACCAAACACTGAAACTAGAAATGCCTTTAAAATCATAAGTAATCATTAAACAACAATAATGTGGAAATTACACGTTAATTATTTGCAACTCTGCAATTAATTCGGCGGTGAACTGACCTTGAGCCACAGAGACATAACCGACGCAACGGAAATGCCACAAGCTAGAGGTGCTTGCTAAGCAGTGGTCACAATTAAGTCGATTGCATCCCAAGCGTTGAAACTAAAAAAAGCTTTTAAATCATAAGTAATAAACTGAACAATTTAGTGGAAATAAGCCATATGAATAACTTATTATTTGAGCGCCAACAATTTCCAAATTTGAAAACATTATTTTGGACAACTTAGAGATCAAGCAATTTCTCTCTTTCGTTGCAGTCGTAATATTTCGGTTTTATGGGGTTTTATTATTTTTGCATTGTTTCTTCAGAGGACGTCCATCAATGAGACTATAAAGCGATTTCTCTCGAAATGCGGTTTCCGTTAGTGTTCATTTCCGAAGTTGAAACTATACGCAAGTTACGCCAAAAATATCTGTCAACGCGAAGCCATTTCTAGTGCGAACGATTTTCTGCATCCACCAAAATTTTTGCAAGCGCAACGAAAGTTCAAAGATTCCATCGACTAGCTTTGGAGACTGTAAAAATTTTGTTAGGCGAGAAAATCCGTTGCTCCTTGACATCCATCCGTCATTGGGTCATCAAATTGATAGGAAGTAAATGACAGGCCTGCATGAACTCCTTCAGTGTGGTTTTTGCGGTTGCCTTGCATTAGAGCAATCTGTGACTAAGAGCCTGTTCACATGGAGGTGGGGGACCCCAGGCAGGTGAGGTCCCTCCACCTAGGTGGGGTTACCACGCTCTCCATACAATCTCTCTTTTTTTTTTCGATAGCGTTCACATGTGAGGTGGAGTACCTCTTCCGATTTTTCTAGGAAGATCGAAGGAGACTCTGCTCGCAGGGTAGTTTGTACCGGAATCTTGGGTCTTTCCTCACTCCCTTAGCACGACCACAGTGTGTCGTGATATCATGACTAAAATTTTATTATTAAACCACTGGAAGTACAATGTGTACATTGTACTTCCATTGTACTTCTAATGAATTGATACAACACATGCACAAACTTGAATTAACTTGAATCAACTTGTCAACCAAAACTGCAACAGCACACAGCACAAATTAACTTAAGCCATCTTTAAGGGCCCACGGACGGATTTCTCGCTATTTGTAACACCTACATGTTCTTGAAAGTCCCGAAGGATTCGCAATCCTTATTTCCGTCTTTATTTAATGTTAATGAACATCATGTTGTCAACTTGGATATGTGAGAAATACCTCTCAAAAAGTGAACATTAAATAAAGACGGAAATATGGATTGCGGATCCTTCGGGTCTTTCAAGAACATGTAGGTGTTACAAAAAGCTTGAACTGTGTAACAGCTGAAGAGTACACATTTATTCATTAGCACGCTGGTGTGGATTTACTGAACAAAGCATAGTGGTTTCAATCTCGTAGCCATTTGGGCAGATATAAACAAAGGACAATCATGCAACGTCTCGTTTTAAGTTCTTCGAACATTAACATGTCTAGATTCGCGCGATCGGTTAGGACACTACGTGTTACTTGACACGTTGTGTGACTGCAAAAACTCTATTACCAGACGACTGCTTATTGCTACAGTTGCTAGTAGAGTGCATATCTTCGCTTGATATTGCGCGCTATTTTTCCCACTTTTTTTCCCCCAAACCCGCGCTCTTCCTCACAAGACAAACTTGCTCAGTGCGAGTTTCATATAGAAACAATTGCCAGTACGCTTGCATCGGTCCACAAATCCTCGTTAAAGTTATTCAATTTCCCTTCTGTTTGAACTAACTTCGTTGCTTGCTGTTTTCCGATCGGTCCATGTGCCGTGAGTTCCTTGAAGTGTAAGGACTCTGTAAGTATTTTTATTATTGTTTGAATGGCCACATTTAAAGCTAAGAGTTTTCACAAGTTAAAATTCACCATGTACAGCGAGAATTATCATAGCCGAAGCACATGAAAATAGCGAAGCAAGCTTGAAGTGCTTCCTAAGTCAGTGCATCCCAAACGCTGAAACTAGAAATGCCTTTCATATCATCCATAAGAACAACTCACGCAGTTTCAATTTAACGGTGACAATTTATCGTTTCCATAGCATGAAACGTCAGACTGAACTTCAAGAGTTCACTCAAAACAAACCGGGAAAAGACCTTATGAGTATCAATAGTGAGTCGACCTGCTCTGATGGAATGTCCATGTGCTTCAGTTAATTTTTTTTTCAGGGTGTTCTCATCAATGCCGAATGGAGCGTATATCTGTAAGTTCTTCATTGAATTTATTGTCACTCCCTTTTTATGGATAGCCCAGTGAGCTAAATCGAACATCAACATAACAGCATGATCATTCTCAAAGTCAACATGATATTGTCAAGTAGAATCTTAAGTCAGAAGTCTAGAAGTCAGTTTTGTCAGTGCTTACATACAGCCGTATAGAACTTCTTAAAAGCTAAAACCTTAATGTACATACAGGTAATATTCATATATTTTTAGCAACGCTGAGTGTGTTAAGACTATTAACCGAGGTTATTTTGACCACAAGCACAAGCAAGGAGAGCTCGATATGTTATATTTCTTTAAATGGTGAACGTTAAGGAATGTATCCTCCAACATTGAAACGTTAAAGCTTGAAATATAATCATACTACATCACAAGAGATAAACAGCTGAATTCGATCATGAAACTAGTTCCCTCACTTGAACATTAACTATGGGTGGCTGAATAAACTGGAACCGGTTAGAAATGTTTTGTTTTTCAGGCAACACTGAAAATAAGAAATACTGTGACATGTATTGCTCTTTAGCTTTGATTCATTCGGTTGGGCTTGCTTTAGAAGTTTTCCACAAAGTAGAAGATTAGTCATTCATGATCATATATAATCAAACAGCTGTCAGCTGTCATCTGTTAGCTCAGTGGAAAGTATTACCGTGCACAACCTGAGCTTTCTTAATTCTGCAATGTGATGCTTTATATGCTTTAGCTGTTTATCTTGAAATTTTATCACAAGAAAGAACTGCCGTAAATAAATGAGTCTGTTTAAGGTAGTGATTACAATAGTTTAGGAATACATCCACATTCTCAAAATATACTGCTTGTTCAGTAGAGTTATACTGAAGCTTACTTATCTTTTAGACAAAATTCCCTCAACAATCAATCAGTTTTGGTTCTCGTATCTAACAGTCCATCAGTTTATCTAAATTGAAAATATTACCGTTTTTACTTACGCCAGACCGGCTCGAGTATTGAATGGTAGTTTGATAATTCCTCCAAAATGAGCACTGTATTCATTTGCTCGTCGTCGGTTAAGCGTGTTCATAGTGCGCAAACTCGTGGGAGGATAAAAAAACGAAATTTGGAAGTTTAACATCAGACGGTAGCCAAATCAGTGCGGATGCAAACGTAAGAGCACAGATGGTCAAGTTCTTCAACTACAGTATCGTTCCGTGCCAGATGTGATTGGCGAGGGTACTTCAGTTATATTATTGGACATACTCTGTGTTTATGATTGGCTCTTTACCGCTAGTAGAGTGAAAATTTTCGAGATTTCTCGCCAGTTTACTCACTCAAATTGCATGTTCTTGCTTTAGTAAAAGTGCTTTCGCAAGCAAAACAAAGACCGCCACATGGCTGTTTGGCAGTCGGCTCCCGAAGTCTTCCCAAACATCATTACGATTTCCCGTTCTATGAGAGTTAACCGCTTGCTGGTCGTATTCCCAGATGTACAGATGGTTGATCTCGATTTTTGTCATAGTTATTTCTTCGAGTAGTTGAACTGACATTCAAGTTGTTTGCGCTTTAGTCAGTTGGTAAATGAAGTCCAGTTATAATTCATTATTTCATTTCGCAGGATACGAAAATGCAAATTTCGCAATAGGACAGAAATATACACAGCAGGCAGGTTTAATCATTGCAAATTATAATACAAGACTGGCGGAACAGGTAAATCAATATCATCAAAGATTTTGTAGTAGGGAAGATTCGGGTCTTATTTATCTCAGCGTTATGTTCCGTGAATGTTTTTCCGTAAAATAAAAACGTTTATTACATTTTCATATACGCAGGCGTCATTTTTGTGCTGTTGTTGTCCTCTAAGGTGGTTATTTCAACTGTTATTCAAAGGATGCACCGGGTTTCTAACGATACGCAGGGTGTAAGTACACGCTACTGATGATTCAACGAGACAATGTCCATGGTTATATGAAGAATATTCAGTTGTTAGTTTATACTATTAAACAACGTTGTTTGACTCATGCTATACTTACGTTTTCGTTGTTGTCCCTTTGATGAGCCATTTTCACTGAAGAACAGGTTACTTAGTGGCCTATATGCAAAATGGAACTCGAGGGTTTTACCTACAAAATACAGATGTTGTGGACACTGAAATTAGAGTTTCTGTTTTAGTGATTTCTTTCTCAGTTTTTAAAACCTTCATCCGGCTCCCTCCCGTTGTCTACAACTCAGAGCATTATTCTCGTTTGTAGTCCAACAATGTTGCGTTGGCATTTTTTTTCTGTGTGGCAATTTTTGAATTCCAGACAATCGCCAATTTTTAGGACTCATTACGCTAAGCGCTACCGTTTCGATTGAACACCTACATTACTAAGTATGTAAGATCAAGTCTTAAGGCGGCCACAACATTAATTCCTGGGTCAAATCTTACCTAACAGCTGACTTTCCGAACCCTAACTACTGCGTATTATGACATGAGTGCAGTTTATTTGAGATTTGCTCTAGCACGGCCTTTTCAAGGTCACGTTTTCAATCACGTGATTTTGATTGATTATACTGCCATTTTTCGTAAATTCCCAGTGGAGTTTGACGCCTTGTTGGCGCTAAATAGTTGCTTCGAGAAATGGACGACCAACATTTCGGTTTGACTGTGTAACACCTTTGTCCTGATTCGCTGACTACTGCAGTGCCGAGGAGCCACTTAGAAATACCGTTCAAAGCGTGGCTATTGTGATGAAACAATACCCAGAAAATTTCTTCGTGTCATTTCCACATGAACGAACACTTAAAAGGACTACTTGAAAACAAAATCACGTAGAAATTGTCCTATCTGAGCTTTTAAGGGAGTAAAACAACTGGGAGTACGGAAATATCCGAAGTAAAAACCAAAACGTTTCTGAAATGGCCGCGCGCTTGACATGGAAGGTATGGAAACAAGCACGTGTTGTTGTGACGTCACTATTGGCGAGTAGATGAGGAGTTCGATCAATGCTGTAAGTATTCTTTGCGATCTGTTGAAAAGTTCTTCGTTTTGACCTCTCGTTCTCTCTTCGAAAAAAGCCGAGGAAGTCGAACATGTGGTTTTCAACGTAGAGCTGTACTGGTATGAGCCAATTAATGGCAACGGAATCGTATGCTGGAACCTCCGATGACTCGTCTGACTGCAAAGACTACGATGTAAACGAGGACCAAATCGGTGGATTGGTGAGCGTTTGTTTACTCAAGATATTGTAAAAGGTCTCCATAGAACGGTCAATAAATACGTTGGAATCGCCCTTGAAGCGTTTGCTTTGTTCTCTGTGGTGTTTAGTTGTATTTTCGATGTATACTGTGAAGCCATACTTCCATGCGCTGCTGTTGTTTTGATCCGCGTTTCTCCTTTTTAATATTCACCATACTATGAAAAGGTTGCTGTAGAATTACAACTGAATGCTGTTCGCCTTCATTTCACGCATTTTATCTGCTCCCTGTGTTTTTTGTACATTGTCACTGTTTATTGTTGTGCCATACCGTAATTTCGATGCAGCTGTTTTTGTGAGTCCGATTTCAGTGAACAATCCTAACGGCTGTAGATAACATGTACAGTCGTTGTAACGGGGGTATCGGTGTTATTGACAAAATGCCAGTAATTAAGTCTTATATGCTTTTTTTACTCTTCTTTACAATCTTGACTTGAGCTTAAAATGCAGGTGCATTTGTGGAAACTGTGTGCCCATGGAAACTGGGCAGGAAAGTGTCTGCTGTCGTGAAATCTCAAAGTCATCTGATAAGATACCACATTCCATGTCCACATTCTCTGAGAATGAGAATTTTTACTGGATGCTGTGTGCCCAAATGCAGCTGTTATTTAGATAACTTATAAGCAGTATTTAGAGAATGAAGGCCCGATTTATAAATAGCCACTAATTGGGTATATGTATATGTATGCTTGTAAACATTGTCATATTTTTTGTCAGCCCATCACCAACATAAAGTATGTGTGTCTGGAAAAGGTTTCTGATTTTGGGTAATGCATGAATTATGTGGGATTATGGTAAGGAGTTCGCCTACAGTTTGTTTATGTCAGTATCGAAATGGCCAGGGAAAAGAGTATAGTCATAATTTGGTCTAGAAATGAGCAAGCTTGTGAATGGGTGGGCTGCACATTGATGCTAAACATCTGATCTCATGGCCATTAACAACCTCCCTAAAAGTTTTCCATTTGGTATATGTTCTTTTATTATACCTTTATGTATCATTACACTACTTGCAATAAGTTGCATGATGTACATTTAACATAATTCATTGTCCCATAAACACCATCCAATCTAGATGTGGTTACTTGTATCATTAGTACAGATACATGTATTTCCGCGCTAAATGACGCCATAAATTATGCGCAGTAAAGCCGCGGCTACACGAGCGATTTTTCGCTCGCGCCGGTGATGCGATTTTTTCAATTTTGTCGCGTCACCAGCGCGCGATGAAAATCGCAAGTGTAGCCACCCTTGAACTGGCAACGCAACAGGTAAAAAGTCGCAAGAAAAAAATCGCGAGAAATTGAATGAGTTTAACTTTTCGCGATCCTTTTTCTGCGATTTTTTGAGCTGTCGCATCACCTGTGCGAGGGTGGCTACACGGGTGATTTTCATCGCGCGCCGGCGACGCGACAATTTTACAAAAAATCGCATCACCATCGCAAGCAAAAAATCGCTCGTGTAGCCGCGGCTTAAGGATGCGCCATGCAATTGAGAGGAATCACCTTAAAAGAAAGTTACGGACAGTGTTCTTATCGACATACCACGTGACAAGTACTTATAAATAATTCCGCTAATGACCCTGGAGGTAAAACAAACATCCTACTCCATCTTTCGTGAGCATGATACAAGGACGGTAATTTTAGACCTGAAGAGTGTAGGTCTGTCACATGAAAGGAACTGAAGATAGTAAGGTGTATCTCCACAAAAAGAAACACAAGGACGATAATTTTGGAAATGCCGATGTTCTTTCTACTAACATTCGTTCGCCGCCTGAATTTGGGCGGATCATCAAACCGTTTTTCTTTGTTGGTGTTAAATGGGGTCAACTTAGCCTTGCTGCCTTCCTTCACTTTACATCAGAGTGTTAGATTGATAGAGCAGAAGTGGTAAAAGCCAATAATTAAGAATACTAACGCATCAAAAGCATGGACTCTCAAGCCTCTTTCGGCCTATCAATTGGCCAAACGTAACTCTCTCCCTCCAACAACTTTCTAGGGGTGTGGGAATAGGAGCATATGGCGCACGTGCTCAAACTCACGGACGGTTTTGGCGGCACTTTTAGTATAAAAGGGATGAGAGCTTCAATCTAAAGAACGGACAGGGATGATAGCTAGGTGTTTACGACTGTCATTTATCATCTGTAGAACTGTTTTCAGCACAACGACACTCTGGAGAGTTGTGCAGGTGACAACGCAAAACCGATGATGGAAGTTGAAATTTGGACTATCAGAGAGTCTTGTTTTTGCTCACTTGCCATGCAGTCTTTTTCTATGCTTAAATTATTACGTCGCTCGCAAATGAATACAGCCATCGTAGCATCATAAAATGCATCAAACGAGGGTTGACCGAAACAGTTCTTGCTCTTCTAGGTCAGGAAGTTAGCGCGGTACACATGAGAGATCAATGGAAGTAATCATGCAAATCTTAGTACCTATCTTAAGGTTTTTGCATGCAAATAACGTTAGATTGCGTTGAATGAAAAAACCGATAAAGTAATTGGCTATGATTATGTGTTATTGTGTACTGAATTGTGGTAGTTTCATCCCTAATTCAGCGGACGCGGAAATGGCGCGGCAAAGGTAAAATTTTGAAAACAATTTGAAACTCCTGGCTAGAACGTTCGACTCAACTGCTAATGTGGGCTGAGAATAAAGGGGAAAAGGCTTATTTTTGCCCCAAGACGTCATTTTAATTGGTGCCAAAAATCGTACCGACCGAGACAAGTACAATATTCGTACCAAACAACCAAATGAATTCGAGTGTAGCAACTCTACGTGCTTGTAGCTCTTAGTCTCAACTTGGGCCGACAGTCTTCGCAAATGGTGATCTATTCGGGAGACAGGCCATGTATTCGACTGCTAATCAAACTTGGTCTAATCTTGGTAACGACTGACGAAGCGACAGTGTCAGAATGTCAAGACTGGTTGAATTATTGTGTCTCAACAAAGCACAAGAACATGAAAATGAATCTCACTCACAATATCTTGGAATTGGTCTTCATCAAATTATTAGCGTGTGTTGTCACTCCATTTTAGCGAGCTCAGCCCTGTTCTTTATATCAGAAGGATGAGGTGCTTGGTTGTTATCGCATTCTTGAGTCAACAATTCCTTAAGATAACAGACGCCCTGTCGGTAGTGTATATAAACAGTCAACAATATCCGATCCCTTACTTACCACATGACCATAACCACTGTTTGTGAACTTTAAAATTAGAAAATCCTTAATCCTTTCCGTTCGTGCCTCTCAGTTTCCCTCACTTTCGGCACGACATGTTTGCCAAGCAAGCATGTCAAAATATTTTGTTTATTTTTGATGGCTCTTTGGTTGATGAATTTCTTAAACCTCATTGTATATTCCTTTCTGTTTTAGGTCGGTAACGGGTTTTAATGATCTTCTGTGAAACTCCTGCGTCCTCCAGTTCAACCGAATGTTATGCCGTGAAAAAGAATTATACAGACAGGGATTAGTGTGGCATATCGGTCACAGCTTTTGTCAGATAGCAAATCGGATCACAGTTTTTTTTTTTGTTTTGTTACTTTTTTTTTTTTCAGATAATACGGCTTCATAAAGCTTAAATGTGCGCTGAACTTCCGCAATCCTATTAGCACTCTATCCTTTCTTGTTTCTTGATGTAAGCTTATAAGTTGACGATTTTAATCAAACTGATCTTTTGGAGCGAAGTGCTCTTCGAGCGAGGACGGGTGCGAGTGATGTGCTCACGCCAATGCAACAGGGCAAATTTTCTTCCTGGTACATCACTTTTAATTTCGCTTACATCTCAGCGAAATGTCGGCTTATGACGACAGAGAGAATCGGTGAAACCCGGACACGGTACTGTGTTTCAGTCAGTAGCCTATGTACACTGTCCTCACCAGCCTTTAATATTATTGTCATTCTGTCCTTATATCACGGTGGTCACGTTAATAAATGAAATGCCCTTTTGCAGCGACCAGTCTGACGCTGCAACATAGCTGTGCCGCATCCTACGTATAGTAACAGAAGTTATGCAAGAACTTTGAAGCTATGGCTTACCTTTGCTGGAACATGACTTCAACTGGTGTTCTACTGTCGAAAATAGTTTAATTATCGACGGAAGCTGTTGCCTTTATTGATTTTAGCTTACTTTAGTGACAGTCGCAAATGCCGACACCCACATTCCAGTAAGTATGCTTGGTATTTAACAGAGTAAATACCAGGTATAAATTCTTTGGGCGTAAAAACAAACGCATTGCAAACTTTTGAAATTACAAATATCTTTTTCTAAAGATAGAATGTAGTTTTTGAAATCAAGCCAAACAGTCTCTGTTTAAAGGAGCTGGCATTGAGACTGCGACAAACTCAGGCAAGTTACACCCATATTTGGATGCGTTAGATTATCGCCTTACTTTTATTTTCGATTATTTTAGAGCGAGTACGGCAAGACTTATACATCACGCAAATTGAAAACTCTTTATCTTCACTAATATCAAGCCTCAGTATCAAGCCAAGTAACAGACATCAAGCCGAAAATAAATCCGCCCCCCACCCCCCCCCCCCCCGGCTTTATTTTCACTACTGTTTAAGTAGTGTTCATCACTGCGATGATCATTCACATATTAAATCATTAATCCGCAGTTCAAATATATGATTTTCATATATTCATTCTCATATATTCACCACTCACGGGTATATTACCGAACCAACAAAACGACCAGCTCCCAGATGGCTTGTTAGCTCAGTCGGTGGAGCGCTGCACCGGTATCACAAGCCTGAATTTTTGATCATTCACATATTTAATCATGAATCCGCAGTTCAAATATATGATTTATATATTCATTCTCATATATTCACCACTCACGGGTATATTACGAACCAACAAACCGACCAGCTCCCAGATGGCTTGTTAGCTCAGTTGGTAGAGCGCTGCACCGGTATCGCAGAGGTCGTGGGTTCGAAACCCGTACAAGCCTGAATTTTTTTTTCAGGCTTCATTTTCACTACTGCTTAAGTAGTGTTCATAACTGCGATGATCAGTCACATATTCAATCATTAATCCGCATTTTTTTTCATTAATCCGCATTTTTGGTTAACTTAGGGACCTACCTGAAAGGGTGCCTATAAATATACAGGGCCGATACAACGTAGAATGGTTTTAAGTTAATATCCCCCGGCAAGATTTACACAATCACGATCACGCAAAATAAAAAGGTTGCCTTCGGTAATGTCTAACCAAATAACAGTCACACATAGATAGGCAATCCAAATTGTGAGCGCAAGTTCTTTAACCCTTTAACGCCCAGTGTACGATACATCGTACGGATTTGTACAACAAAGAGGCCTACCGCTCTCAAGATTGCCCACGCTCTCAAATTTAGACCTGATTATTATGGTCTGTTTATAATGTCAACCAGTAACTGTTTTCAGGGGCACCCAACGAGCCAAATTAACCAAAAGGTGTAGAAAGGCATATTTAAGTGCCTTATGGTGTTTGAAGTCTTTTTAAAGCGATGTTTTCATGAGCTAGAAGAAGTTCATCTGTTCGAATTCTCTAGCTGAAATTTTAATTGCCCGAAAATGTTAGGAAACAAAATCTTCCTTTGAGAAAATGTAAGCTGAAATTACCTTTCCACGAACTTTCTAGGGAACTATTTTCTTTCCGAAAGTGCTAGTTGACGTTTTTGACTGCCAAAAACAGCAATTACGACCTTTCCGAAAACCTCAGGGGCTATGATTTCCCAATTTCGAACCTTTTAGGCCACCTTTTAGTTACGAAAATCCGAGCGCACTGTTTAATCGACGCCGAAAGCGCAAGGCAAATTACCCTCCACCGAACAGATATCTATCGAAACTTGTCGTTGGGTGCCCCTGTGTTTTACGCTTTAAAAGCCAATACACTGGGAATAACCTTCGTTTTCAGTTCCATATCATTATTTGTTTTCAAGCAAAACCAAAAATGGCCGTTTTATGCGCTCTGGAGCAAAGCTAAAATGCACACATTTTTGCTTTCAATTTCTTAATTCAAAATCTCCTTGATCCCATGACTAAGCATCTATCTGCAATTTTGCCTCTCATGCCTACAATGAGTCGAGCATCGGCCATTTGATTCGAGAAACTTTTGAAAGCCTCTGTTTTTCTCTTTGGTGCCCGGATTGCATTCTGGGAAACTTGGATACCACGGCGAAATGGAGGTTCCGCGATCTTCATTTTGTAGATTTTTTATAAGTGTCAAGCCATCCGGACCTACTGGCAAAATATGGTACGCGTTGAGTTCTTTGCAAGTTAAATCTCGCCAAAATTGCCTTGCTAGGTCCAAGAATCCATCACAGAACGGCTAGAGAGACGAACCTCACTTCTGAGCTGCCATGACTCGACACAACCACTTTTGGCGTCCCAGTCGTTGTGAAATTATCTCTCACCTCTGGCTTCGTCCAGAGGTTTGCTTCTTCTCTCCATTTCAGCTTAATGATGCCAGCCTGGGAACTTCTGCAGTAAAAAATGACTCGAAAACACACTTATAAACCGAGTACCTACCGATTACAACTTGTTACAGTCGCGAGCAAAACAACAATGGTTCAAATCGGTGACGTCACAATAAAACTTGAGACCTCGGTATTCTAGAGCAGCAAACGTTTCAAGGCAGACTTTCATATAAGACATCTAGATCCCTTTCAATTATTTGCATCGAGAAAATTGCCGAAAGAGTTCAAAAAAATTTGGGTCTTAAAGGGTTAATCGTGCATTAGCTTAAGTTATTCGCTGTATTCTGCTTGCCTGAAATAACCTTACTTTGTGCAATTAAATTTTATTTTCTGACATGTAGGTCAACAGTTTGTTTAGGCAACTGATGTTCTCGAGTTATCACTATTTTATTAAACAACAGTCACCCATAGTGATAAGTCCGCTCCGTAAGAATACGTTCTTTAGTTAGTTGTGTTAGATTGGCCGATGTCACGGGTTCAAACCCCGTTGAAGTCCTGATTTTTTTTTTTCCAGGCTTCTTTTCGCAATTGCATAAATTGCGTTCACAACTGCGAGGATCATTCTTCATTTGATTTCATTTCCGCAGTTCACATATGATTTATTTCATATTTCATTTACATGTTCAAAACAGTTATGTGTTTAAAAGTTCTTTGGCGGGCAATTATTATAC
>JAEMWC010000366.1:640000-667500 GCA_016490735.1 Pachyseris speciosa
AGAGCTCTGCGTTTCTGATTACGAATCCGACTCCGACTCCGACTCCGTCGTGAAAACCTGCCTTAATAGTATATTGTATGTCCATTAAAAAAAATCTCAACAGTTCATAGCGCAAATTAAGTTGCACATAACCATAACCTATTCAAATGGGGGCGATAGCAACTCTAAATAGGGTTGTTTGTTTGTTTGTTTTTTGTTGTTGTTGTTTTGTTTTTTTCTTTGTTTTGTTTTGTTTTGTTTTGTTTCAGAAATGCTTTGTGCGAATTTAAGTCCTCCCGGAAATTTGGAATATCCTCCCAAATTTTTTGGTGACCTTCTCATAACGATTTAAAATTTCCTGTTTCTTTTTATTGTTGTTGTTGTTTGTATGCTATCTGGTAATTTTTTCATGTTTCCCTGGAATGTTCTTGAGTCTCCCGATTCCTGGAAAAACCTCTGGATTCCTGGAGTAATTTCCGTTTTCTCCTAAAACAGGCCTTCTTAGGGTTGACACCTCCCGATATTCACTAGACTGCTGTATGATCTTATAAATATAGTGGTAGACTGGCATTATTCCGTTACAGTATAATTGCTTGGAAGTGCTGGAAAACTGTTGTGAGCCTCCTCGATGGCCTTCTTGTACTATGATTCTACTGAAATAATTTCTGAATGCTGCATCAGATGCATGCACCCTTACTTTTTCTCTCTATACAGACAGGACCTTGATCGAACCTTGAGTTTACAGTTCCTCATTTTGGAAACATTACCTTAAAAAAACTGTAATCTACTTTTCATTTTACTTTTAGCAAATTAATTACAACTTTTGAAATTACAATAATTATGTATACCTTGCCTATATATTATAAAATAGCATCTTTTACAAAATGACAGCAGTGATAATGGTGGAACCGATCTTAACTCAGCTGTGTGAACTTAAGATTGAACTGTCAATTGGGCATCTTGAGAGAACTCTCACAGAGCTTCAGTTACTGCTCCACACCTGTTTTAACGAGAAAGAAATTTCAAGTCTTTACTATTCCGTTTGCTAACAGATGCCGTGAAGACTTAGTGAGACATTATACTGCATGGTTGCTAATCAGAATCAAGAATTACTCAGCAAGAATGCATTGGATATGAAATGGTAGAAAATCAACGAGCGACCGAGCTGATGTAATCATCTAATCTCCAAAAAGCGGGAGTGGTATAATTGTGCTTTATTAAAACAACCGAGAAGAAACATTGCTGTTTAATTGGCGCCATTTGTCAGACCGGGTTCATGGCCGCAAACGAATCAAAACTCTGAAATTGCATTATCCAATGATCCAGTTTGCAATAATTGAAAATAACATAGTATTCTGAATACTACACGGCAGAGAGTGGAAATTATGGATTGGTAAGTGTACTCGTCTTCCACCAGCACTTCCTGGGCCCCAGGAAACAGTAGCATTCGATTTAAGGTGATTCCTCACATTTGCATCGCGCATCCTTACTGCGCATAATTTATGGCGTCATTTAGCGCACGCTCGTGCACGCGCACATTGAAAACATAGCGGATTTGCCTTCAAATTGAGCTCTGTTAGTAGAAAAATGGCTATAGCTAACCAACGAGGCGCACGGGCGCCCCATCTTTTTTTCAAGTCATTGTAATCTACTAATCATAAGCTTTGTGTGAGAAAAGATTGATCTGATTTCTATTGCTGAAAATTAAATAATTAATTAAAATAGCTGATACCCTGTGGACTTTTCTATTTGCAGTTTAGTGACCATGTCAAGAAATATGGTTCAAATTTTTAATCACGGATTCAGCTTTCTGTCTAAATCAGACTTAAAATGTTTAATTGCGTCCAACATAATGTATGGACTGTAGTTTAATGCGTGTTCTCGTGAGTTTTGGCTCACAAAGATTTTACAATAACTTGAAATACGTTCTTACAATAAGCATCAAATAATGCCAAAATGGGGCATTTTCAATTCCTCACAACTCCTAAATGAGCATGGGCACCCCCCTTTTTTTATTTCAAAATTGAAGTTCTCATATGATAACTATTCAGTGGACAAAGTTTGAGCGAAAATCTATTGTCACTTTTATTTCGGAGGAATTACCTTAAGTGGGATGAGTTTATTATTGCTGCTCTTCTCCTTGCTTCAAATTCCAAACATTTTTTTTTCCTTCTCCTTCTGTCCCCTCCCCCACCCCCTCCCTGTCCCACCCCCCAAAAAAGTAATTTTCTAAATGTTAAGTGGATGGAGAAAGCCAATCTGTAGAACTCCAATTTCCAATTATCTATTATTATTTATTTCATCATACAATATTATATTATTTTACCAGAGCGGAAATTGAACTTGACAGAGTGGAATGGGCACTATAGCACTTTTGAATTATTTGTATAAAGTCCTTGTCTTACATGTAGCTTACATGTTGTTGAATCCAAAGTGGGAAGGAAGTTATCAAATGTACAATACTTACGTGCTTGTGAGCAGGGCCTTGGGCTTGGTTTGTAGTGTTTTTTCCGTTGGAGTCCAATGCCATAGCCACCAGTTTTGTCTCCCACTGCAAAAATTAAACAAATAAACAAATAAATCTGCTCTTATGGAATAGTATTTTATCTTAATCATCTAAGATCCTGAGCTTGACAAGATGTTCAAGAAAACATTGAAAAGAAGGGTTACTAAAGAGTACAAAAGATGAATTAGGTGTTTTTAATTAATTGTTAATGTTGTGAAAAGCATGATATTTTGCATTTGAAGACAAGTCATCTATCCAAACAAGTCCTTTTCAAAAGGTCTTGTTCCGACCGCTCAGAGTAATGGAGTAATGCAAAGTGGAATGTACGTACTAGTTAAAGTTTGATATTAACATGAATATAAACTTTCTGTCCACTTACTGAGCACTGACGATAACTCGTTGTTATCTATTTGTTATATTCAGATGGTTGAGAGTGCTTAAGGAGGCTCGATAGTTTTTTGACCTTGGGATGTACCTGTCGAAATCAAAATTTCCTATAGAAGACAAACACTGATTTCCTTAACACTCCAACATCTTTTCGACGTATAATCAAAGTTTGTTTTCTCATCGGTTTTCAAGCAACAGCTGTAACCATAGCGACGGTAACACGTGGCTTCTCATTTTCAAAAAGGTCAGTTATCTCGAAATCCAGTAAGACACTTCACAACGAAACTTCAACAGTGTAAACTACTCAAGTCTCACAGCTTGTAGGCCAAATTAGAAAAGAATCTGTAACAGCGTTTTCAAGTAAATTGCAAATAAACTTTTAAAGGCCGGTTTTGTTCATTCCCTCATTCTTCTTTAAGCTTTGCAAGGAAATGTTAAACTTTTACACTTTTCTTCTCTGTTCAAGAAATTATCAATTATCATTGGTGGTAAAGTCAACAATGAAGATGATCAGTTGGAAAATTCACCGAATCTTGTCTCACGTGGTTTTCTGGAGTTTGGGTTTTGATCGATTTTATATTTTCATTTGTTTTAGTGAGAAGTAACACGGTACTTGGAAATAGAGGGCAGGGAGAGTTTCTGGCTCTGAAACGAACTTTTTCGTTCTTCCCAAGAGATGGATACATAAAACATTAAAGGACTGCGTTGAAGATAACATCAATAAATAACAATTCATGCTTGCCGAGCTAGGCCATAAAACGGCAGAAATCTGCTCGTCGTGTTTCATCTCATTCCTTTGCACTATTATTATAGAGATGAAGAATACGGGAATTATGATTCTAAACCTCGTAATTAGCGCACGTGAAAGTTCAGTACTTTTCAATGTAAATGGATTTTTCGTCCCGGAGTGTGTTCGGAAAGTTTGATTGATGGAAGCCAAAACTTGGCGGTTGGCGCATGAAGATGAAATTTTGCATAATTTTGAAAATCTCATTAAAGGTAGAGCAGAAATCAATTCTATTGAAGCTGTTGTTCAAGGAAGGACGTTTTAGGGGTTTCACTCATGTTTGTTTTGTGAACAGTTCTTTTTAAGCTAAGCAAGAGTAACCCAACCAATCTCCTATACTTAAACATTACTTAATTTTACTCAGTTTGATTAGCTTTTCAGTTATTCTGAGTACATGTTACCTTTCCTGTATTATTAGCTAGATTATGTTGTAAATTAAGTTGAATTATTATTTGGTAATAAAGCTGGTGTTGTTGTTGGTGTTGTTGTCGTAACCCCCGCACTGTAAGTTTTTCGAGTTGGCCAATCAGAAGCATTTTTACTGTTTCAACTGTTAACCAATCAGAGCTAGAGGCTTGCGTAGAGTTTCCCAGAGCTCTTCCTGCCGTCACGCCCGTTAGACATGCGCAAAAGGGAAGAGCTCTGGGGTCGAGAATGAGATGTTGTAGTGTCAAGGAAATCGAAACTTGTCTTCTATAGGAAACTTTGATTTCAACATGTAGACCTCAAGGCCAAATAAACTATATCGTGCCTCCTCAAGTTAAAATTTGTTTCCATGACCTAATGCCTAATGGACCCGTTTTGCTTTATCTCGGCCTGTGATTGGTCGGTAAAAGTCGCGCCACTTTCGCAACCAGTGAAAACCAAAACCAATCGTGACTTGAGCGCGCGCTTGAAGTGGGCCATATTTAACTGCTTTGAATTCTGATTGGTTCATTGCGCTGTTTCTGTCCATTGTGATTAGCTTGAAAAACTGTTTTGGTTTTGGTTTTGGTTTTACGACACACAACTGAAAATCGCTCTACATGTAATAAAATCTAATGTACTTTAATCTGAACCACGATAATAATATTGCTCAAAGGTCAATAAATGTTTATTTTAATTATTCAAATAATTACGCGCGCTATGATTGGTCGAGTGCGTTATATCTCAAAGCACGCAAGCCCGCTACGTACACGTCACGCGCGTGCATTGTGGAAATATAATGCGCGCAGGCTACGTCACAAGTGTGGACTAGCGCAAATCTCTGGGTATTTTATAAAGAAAATAAAGTAAATAAACGACAATTATGATGTAATTCCACTATCCACCAAGACCCCTGTCAAATTTCAGAGAAATCAACTCTCAAAATTAATTTAGAGATTCGTAACTTGAAAATGAAACAACCACCCCAAAACTTTGGCTCATGAATTTATTTATAGGCAACTCAACGCCGTGACCTTAAAACAGCTTCAAAATTTGCTTGAACATCCGTTCGATTTTTAGCAACCTGTTGAACGATGTCGAAAGCCGGTTTCAACACATCATTCTTTTAGTCAACATTTGATTCAACAAAGCTTCACGAGAGGCCTGGTATTCAATCCTGCGGTTGTTACTATGGACACGTCTTCCAGCGAATGATTAGTGCGCACGCGCATACCTAACAATGTTAAAGCGGGTGGCAAACGCCTTCAACTTCGTTCAACATTCGCGATAACAAAAGAAATGTCGAATGGATGTTGAAGGAAAGTTTAAACTCTTTTAAACTCATTTGCCATCGATTCAACTTCCATTCAACATGTTTCAACACGGTTGAAAGGGGGTGGCAAACGGTCTCGACATCGCTATTCAACAAAATCGAATAGATGCTGAAGAAAATGCTGAAGCCGTTTGCCCGGGCTTTAATAAAACATAGGCAAACGGTTTATAATACTAACTCTTTACCATAAAAGCAATGTGTTCAGACAGCGTGTCTTTTGTACATGTACTTGTAAAAACAAAAAAAAAACAAACAAATTAGTGATTAACTTGGGCCCATGGAAACGTTCTGAGAAAAAGTGAGCTCCAAAACTTAACTGTTTCAGAGAAAAAATAAAGGACTTAAGGACAAACATTGACAATTCTTTGCCTAACTGCATTTCTTGTAGTAGTGTATATTCAACTGCTCCACTTGCAAATGCGCTTGATTTTTTCATTTCATATCATTTTCTTCCATTACCAAAGATTCTCGTATAATTTTTCAGATTTATGTGGGAGATAATTATTTTGATCCAATTAAATGGCCAGTAAATCACTTAAAGGAAAGATCAGATTCCAGTCTAAATATATAGTTAATCAATTTTCTCATGTTTAGGGTCAGACCAAACATTCCTAAACAGGAGCTATAACAACAATAACAACAACAACTTGAATTGGCTGAAAATGGGCACAAGGGTGACAAAGTGTCCACTGAAACTTCAAAAGTCAGCCCCATTTACTCCTGGATTTTTCTTAGCTAAAGAAAACCTACCACCAGAGTGGTACACACACCGGTATGGAGGAGGGAGGTTGGCCTCCTCCAGGAGGAATCCGTGGTACCTTGACGTAGGGAAAGGCCGGAGATAGCCGTAAAAATCTCGAGCAAAAACTGATCTTTCAAGTTGGCACTCTTAATCCCCACAGTATCAACGAGCGCTTTTCATTTAATTAATTTATTCCTGTTTTTCACGTTACCATGTTACCACCAATAGCGTAGCTCCATTTTCTGTATATAAACCATACACAACCCACAATTCCTCGATTCGCTCCAACGAAGGGCTAACGCTCGAAAAGTCAGCTAATCGAATCCCTATACGGTGGTCAATTTACATTATCAACTCCGTTGATAAACCTAATTAACCTAGAAGATAGCTGCACAGACCGATATAGACTGAGGAGGGAGTTGGGCCTCCCCTCTGGGTCGGCTGTGCCAATCGTGGGCCTCCCTAGGGCAACCACCAACCTCTATGTATATTCCAGGCCGGGAGTACAACATGTCAAGTCTGTGGGGCAAAAGTGTGACGAGAGGAGCACTTCATCTCCATTCTCGGCTTTATTAAAAAACGCAACTGTCTTCACACTAGAAGTACAAGATAGAGACAACAAACTGATAAACTAATATATATTTCATAGCCTTACATCGGGTTCCACTTACTAGACAATTAGTAATGGTTCTGTATTTTCGTCACTGCAAAGGGACACAGGGTTTCCGTGGTCAGATAAACGACGTAACTCCTATGAAGAGAAATAAACAGAAATCATGAGATTCATTTGCCACATTTCAAAATGGACGCTTACACTGCAGTCCTACCTGTGAAGGACCTGTTGTTCTCTCTGAACTTTGACGTACAGGGTTTCCTCTTTCGGATAAGTGCCTTGATGCCTGTCGAAAGACGTAACAAGGAAACCTTATTCACTTTTACTATTTTGCAAGAAAGTCATGACTACATTATGGCGTCCATGTTGAGGTTAATTTATTTTTATTTTCGTTTGATTTTGTGTGTGGTCACGTGTGATACCAAGAGCCGTAATCAAGGTCAGGGCGAGGACTAACTTCCCTTCTTTTGAGTGTTTGGGTCAATGTGTGTGTGTGTTTATTTTGTTGTTGTAGTTGTTGTTGTTGTTGTTGTTGTTGTTTTTTTCGTAAAATCTATAAATGCATTCACAGGGGAGATACATGCACCAAAGAAAAACTTAACTTTGGATACCATTTTTGACGGAAGACTGATAAAATTTACTGAATTTCTTTTCGCGCGACTCTGCACAAATATAACATCATTTCTGTTACAACAAATGCGATTGTGGGGACAGCTCCAGTGCTCAAAACAATACTCAGTAAAGGTCTCCAGCCCCAGTTAAGGCTCCTGATGATCATTAGTACAAAACAAGAAAACAATTTGACTAATGAAACGTCTATAAATTGATTACGTTATCAAACTAGCTCCTTGTGTCCTCTCCTCTGGTGGGGCACTTAACGCTTTGCAGCTCGAATTTCAAGCTTTTAGGGAGAGTTTGGGCTTCGAATGAAAGGATATGATGGTCATATCTTATTACCATTTTCTAAGCTCTTTGATAGCCGATCTGATCTCACAATGAATCAATTAATTTAATGTTAATCCATCGTCTGTGGTCACCCACAAGACCGCAATCCTTCATTTTTATAACTCCTTGTTTAACCACACTGTAAATTCAAGAGATTTAACTCAAGTGTCAATCTACTGAATCACTCGTCGACCCCAGCTATATAGAGATTAGTTCATGGTTGGTCAGGGCGTACGATTTTTATGCACGAGCTACGAAGAATCGCAAAAGAACGAGTGAACGTAGCGAACGAGTGAGTTTGCGATTCTTCATAACAAGTGCATAAAAATCGCTCGAGCGAGCCAACCATGAAGTTATTTGTTTAGGGACCGTTCATTTTTTAAGGGGTAGGGGGGGTTGGTGGGATTTGGAGGAGTGTAATTTGAAAATTGTATGACCCCCCCCCCCCCAATTTCCGATTTTTTTCGCATGCCCCCCCCCCCCTCATCAGAGTAATTTTTGGAAGCCCCCCCCCCCCCCCCCATTTCACGTAATTTAGTGAAAGAAAGCTGAAAGCTAGAAAGCTGTTTTTAACAAATCCTCACTCAAAAGAATGAAAAGTCAATTTCAGCTCTTCTTGTTACTGCTCGTCCTGAACGTGTTGTAGCTGGCCGCTCGTCTACATATTCCTCGTCTGAAGCGATAAAAGCAAGAACGACATCATTTGAGTCGTCTTCAGAGTCAGGGGCATCACTCTTGTAATCATCATCAGCTTCTTCTCCCTCACTGCTTTCACCACTGCTGTCTAGTTGACCTGATTCATTGCTGCCTCTCACTTCGGATTGACCTGTTCTGAGAGTATTCATCTGCAGGAAGTGTCCCATAATTGTCTTCACTTTGCCATTCTTGCTGCTCTTCTGATGCTGTTTTAATAGCCCATGATGTTGTAAGTATTTGTTCCATTCTGTCACACGGAGCTTTTTTAGCTTGGCGGCATCTTCGCACAAAGTAGCCCAATGATAATCATCATAGGACTTTTCTCTTGCCTCCCTACTTTCCCTTGCCCTTTCCGCCAGTCTCTTCTTTTTTTTAAACTCTATGACCTCAAGATGCTGGAGATAGTCAACCACAAACTTTGGTTTCACAATGAATTTGTCTCCAAATCTAGCTACGCTCTCTGGGTCAGACAAAACTACGCTACCACTGGCATGTGCCTTTTTCAACTGGACTCTTGGTTGCCAATCGTCTGGATCACGCCCCTCATTTGGGGTCTGCTGATAAGGAAGGTACTGGTACTGTGGAAGGCAGGCATGATCAGGAAATGGTTTCAGGCATCTCCCTATAGGTGGTCCAGTCCATTCACAACAAAAAGAACAAACTTGTCCTACCTTTACTCCACAAGAAAACTTCAGAAACTCCCTGTAGTTCTCACCCTCCTCATAACGTTCGTTAATAAACTTCTCTATTTTCTGGAAGTAACTACGGCCTGGAACAGAGTCTTTCCTAGCTCCTGCATTGTGGAACTCGAAAAAAAGAAGGAGACCTTTGACCAGGTGTTCAAGGGCTTAAGAGGACACTATGTGTCAAAAAAAAAAGAAAATTAAAACAAAACCGTAGGAAATCAAAGGGCAGAAAACGCAAACGGTTTGAAAACAACGTCCTACGCGTGTATCATATCTGCGTTGCAAATCCCCTTGCAAAAGAGCTTCCCAATTGTCTTCTTTATCCTCCCTCCATGACAATTCCGGAAGCGTGCATAAACGATGAAGATGTAGCAGCATTGTTGCTAACACGGGATGCAGCATTCAAAGCTCACCTACTGCAATCAAGCTACTTCAGCAACGCGGCACAAAGCAGGCTTATTACCAACCTTAAGCCAGAAGTAAGAAACAGGATGTATTGCTTCCTGCATCCTGAAGATTATAGCTCAAACGTCGGAGACACGAACAAAGAGGAAGAAGAAAACGACGAAGAAGAGTAAGACAACGAAGAAGAACAGGAGGAAGAAGAGGAACACAGCGACGACGAGATCGAAGAGAACGTCGAAAATGGGGAAGGGGACACCTCGTAGTAGTTTCATGCACCTCCCATTAAATTTCTCAGAGAAAAGCTCTGGTAACGAGGTCAGTTCCAATTCAGGACTCAAATTATTGGTTTTAATTATATGAGCTTGACAACAACATTTTTATGAATGAAAAGAAAGTTGTTGCTATTCAAGACTGTTATTATGGTATGTTCACTTTCCTTATAAAATATAAAAGCTGTTGAGAAGTTTTCTTGTTACCCTGGAACTGTTTTAGCATATTTGTTATAAATAAAAGAGCACAATTTTTCTTCCATTTGTAAACATCTCTTATCCAATTTTTAATCTAATTTTTTCGTCCGACCCCCCCCCCTTCGTTCATTTTTTTTCGGCTGGCCCCCCCTTTCAAGCCAATTTTTTTCGAGTGGCCCCCCCCCCCCCCAAATCCCACCAGCCCCCCCTCTCTCATAAAAATGAACGGTCCCTTATTTTATATTGAGTGCGGATATTTCTTTCAAACAATGACAATACACGTGAAGTCAACATCTTCTTTCAAAATTTGTACACGATGAAATGAGTTTTATTCACTCAAAAACATAAAAGCGTCAAATTTAGCAAAAGGACAAAAAAGGAAATTATAAAGGCTGGGTTTTTTTTCTTTGTTTGTTTGTTTGTTTTGAAGTCAAGCTCACTTATCATCACTGTCCTCAGTCATTTCCATCGTGGCAATGCTTCGGTTGTAGCTGGGCTAGATTCCTCTTGGGTGACTGTGTTTATGTTGATCGAAAAAATTGCCTCCTTGAATGACAGCCCCACTCAATGAAGCCATAGATTGCTGGGAGTCAGAAGTGGATGGAGAAATGGCTTGATTAGCCGTTGCGTACCAGGACGTCTTTGCCATCTTTGGTTCTGACCAAAATTACAAACTCACACAAGTATTCGTTCAACTCCGTTGCTGGAACTTCTTTAACGTTTTTAAATTTCATTTTTAGTTAATTTCTGCAAAGGCTTGGAAAAGTTTTACATCTCGTTGTGTTTTCTGGTGGCTTTGTTCTCTTGTTCAGCAATGAAATTGTCAACCGAACCGGCGTCCACAAACCTTTCCGAAATCTTGAAAATAAAAGGGAAGCTTGCAAGTTTTCGCGCCAAGGATGACGTAGTTTCTTGAACGATCACTTTCCACTAGTGAAAAACACCGTTCATCAAATCAGACGCCGCGAACGATGATTCACAGTGAAATTTGTTCATTCGCGGCGCTGATCGGCTGCTGTGACTAAAAACAAAACTATTTTTTCATCACTGTCATTTCTGCGAGTAAATCTCAGTAGTTATATAATAAAAAGAAATATTGTGATTGTTGCACCGAATGTGAAGTTTACTTGAAAAAATTTTCTATTCTTGTTTAATGGATCCGGAGAGCCATGGCCAAGTGGAGACCGTTTCCTCGGCTAAAAACAATCATATAAATAGTCCTGCGGTAACGTTTAAAACAGTTGCATACACAAACACTGTAAAGAAAATAGGAGCACAACAGCACAACAGGAAGAACACGTCTGATCAAAAGCTTTCGTCTGAGATATGTCAGTTATGCCATGATTTGCGATTGCTCCCACAGATTCTTGGAAACGTTAGATATAAGAGTACCGTCGTACAACATGGCGAACATTCAGCAGTGAACTGACTGGCTTACGTTCGATAACGCGCGCTTTAAAATTTTGCACTCGACATTGACAAAAAGCGAAAACATATATCAACTGAATGATCTTTGACCCCTAAACAAACAGCACCACAGGAAAGATCCGCCCTATCTATAGCATTCATTTTTGTCATATTTGGTTTAGCCATGCGACAGCGTTTGTCGGTAAATAAAGATCCTTTCATTAAAATATTTCGAACACACGTACCTTATGACTGAACTGTTTTAATTTATTGAACTCTACATGAAAATGACAAGAAGACTTCCTGTTTTAGGTATACGAAAGGGGAACCATTTGTCAATGGAAGGTATACGAAAGGGGTACCTTTTCTGTCAAAAATGGTATATAAAAGGGTAAGGGGTCGGACCTCGGGGCGGAGCCTTCCGGTATTAATTTTTTTTAGTACCCCCGGGAATCGAACTCGCTATAAGTTTTTCCTAAAGAGGAGTTTATGGTAATGTTATTGACATACCGCATCGCTGACATTTTTGCCCGAAAGCTCTATAGTTTCAGAACAGCTTTGTACGACATGGAAAACCGAGAAACGCATCAACCACTTTTAAAATAATCAAATGTGGAGTGCCTCAGGGGTCTGTCCTGGAGCCTCTTCTTTTTCTTATTTACATGAATGATATTCCAGGATGCTCAGAGATTTTATCAGTTATCCTCTTTGCCGATGACACAAATTTGTTTTTCAGTCACAAAAATGTAGAGACTCTGCAGGAAACCATGAACCAGGAATTAATAAACATTGCATCATGGCTTTCCGCTAATAAACTCTCTTTAACACATTTATTTTTATAATTTTTAAATCAAAAAGGAAAAAAATAAATCATACTACTATTTCAGTGAAAATTAATGGTCAGCAAATTGAGAAAGTCAAATATACAAAATTTTTGGGCTTATATATAGATGACGAGCTCACATGGAAATATCACATTGACCAAGTTGCAACAAAAATATCAAAAATGACAGGAATAATGGCTAAAGCGAGGCATTATTTATCGCTAAAAACTTTACATACGATTTACAACATTATGGTTTACCCGTATTTAACGTATTGTAATATTATTTGGGCAAGCCTTATCCAACCAGGCTTCAGTCAATATTTATGATTCAAAAAAAGATAGTAAGAATCATGATGTTTGCAAAATATAGAGAGGAATGTAGGCCACTATTCCAGTCACTTAAGATTCTTGATATATATGAGCTAAATATGTACCTCATAGCACTCTTTATGTATTCGTACTTTAATGAAAATCTGCCTACGTATTACAAAAATTACTTTAAATTAAATGAAAATATGCATAATCATGATACCAGGTCAGCCTTCAACATACACATTGATTATACAAGGACAAATTATGGGAAATTTTCATTAAAATTTAGGGGAGCACAGATTTGGAATATGTTACCAAATGACTTAAAAATAATTAAATGTTATAATTCCTTTAAAAAATGTGCAAAATTTTAAGTTCAAAATCAAATCTCCACTCAGATTTTCACTTGATTCCAATCAAAATCAAACACCCGTAGAAATATCAGAATTATGAATGCATCCATCTGCTTTATTTAATTTCGTTAGTTAAGTATGGGGATCTTCTTTGAAAAGCTCGGTAGAGCTTGCTAAGATCTCCTGCCATTATATATTATTTCGTAGCAGATATGCATATATATCACTTTATGTAAAAGACTGATATAATGGACAAATTAAAAAAAAAATTCATTTTATTTGAACGGACACATTTAAATAGGATTTTCCGGTATAAAACCAGCCTTTAGACAGACCATTCATCGGTCGATTAACCACAGAAACGTGACATAAACAACCGGTCATACTTGCAAATACTGTTGTGTATTTTTGACGCTGACCATTCCTTATGAAATCCTTTCTATATTTGGAATAAATCCCAGCTAAGAGATCGAGAATTTTCTGTCTTTCATTGTTGGGCTAATATTTCGGTTTCATTGAGTTATGGGCCTTTATTATTTTTATGTCGTTTTAGTTTAGAGGACACCAGAGTCAATAAAGCGACTTCTCTATGCGATTTCCGTTAGTATTTCGTATTCTTTCCTGTTTAATCTTCACACACCTTAACATTACAAACATTGTCTGATTGACGGATCAATTCCATCAATTCTATTGCTGGAACTGGAGTTACTAGAAAGTTCTATGAAAGCCACGAAAGTCAGAATGAAAATTGAAAATTGAAAATTAGATTTTAGATTTTAGACTAGATTTTAGATTTTTGAATTTTGATGACTATGATTGGAGTTTTAGTTGTATGTATGTTAGTAGCTATCATCTGTTGTTTTCTGATTTTATTTCTTAGTAGATTTGTAGTGTCGGTTCTATGTTGATTCGATATGTTTTTTAGATTGTATTTTAGAATAGTTAGGTGTCCCCTCTTAGCAGTGGGGAATCCCCCCTGCGATATTTCTGCCGACACATTAATAAACTCATACTTCATTCATTCCCTCATGCACGAAACACGACCGATCGGCGTCTAAATTGGATGACATCCCAAACACAAAGTTGTGAAGGAGTGATAAGTATTTTTACAAAGAAACTTCTTCGTTAAAAGCCTTTAAAAATACTGTAGCAGCGTCAGCTCCGGTGGCGGAGAGATCCGTGAAACAAAGAAAACTGAACGACTCACAGATTCTACAAGGCTAAGGTTTATTGTGCCAACTCTTACAGTGATCCCGTTTGGAAGGACGTCTTGGGGCGAACGCTCTAATATGTTTAAACAGCAATAATCGGAGGTTCCCTTATGTAACCCGATGTTTCTCAAAGTTAGCCAAAGTTGTCCGTCGAAGTTCTGTGAGCCTTAAGGAGAAGTACACAAGTTTTGCGATATTTAAGGCAAATAGCTAAGGTCACGTGATAACTAGCGGACACTTCTTGTGACGTAAAACACGGGTGCCGTTACAAATACCTTGGTCGCAATCAAAAACTTGCATCGCGCGTCTTTCATACCCCGCTCTTCCAAGCGTCAATTGAAGCTGTAGTGACTCAGATTTCGCAATTTTGGCAATGGTCTGTAAGTTCTTATTTTCACTCCTTTGATTCAGGTTTTTTTGTTGCCCGGGGGGAGGTGGGGGTACACCCACATATGGGCTATATAGGTATGTGCCGCGGGAGAAAGGCATGGTTTTGGAGGTTCTCGATCCTTCAATAGGGTATCGTTTTTTTCCCATTTTGGCATAGTGTTCCCTGTGTGATCCTTACATAGGGTGCCTAAATTGTATCAGCTAAAAAAATACCGATATAGACGAGAAACAAATGATAAATTTTGTGTTTCTCCGCGGCGGTAAGCCATTGTTTTGATCGTTCCCTTTTAGCCTGCCAAATCCTGCTTTTGTTTCACAGCGATTCTTTCCGGTTTTTTCGGGTTTGGTCCTTAAATTGGGTATCAAGTTTCGTTTGCTTCATCCTTAAATAGGGTCAGGGTTTCAGACCCTTCGCAGCACACACACCCGAAATTTATGGGAGTACACCCCCCTTCCCCCTCCCGGGATTATTGTCATTTGTAGTCTTAACAGCATCATTAAAAATCTCATTAATAATTCATGAAGGAAATACAAAAGAAATTAATTTTTAATGAGTGTCTTTATATATAAATTTTACATTCAATTTTCTAGGCCAAAATAGCCTTAAATCTAAATTTTAGTGTAAGATTGGGTAGATGTACAGTAAAGCTTTTTAAGCCGTTCAGTAAAATTCGCAATTCGTGTTTTATCAAGTCCAAAATCACTCGGCTGCGCCTCGTGTTTTAAACTTGATAAAACACTCCTGCTCATTTATTAAACATTACATCAGCGGATACGTTAGAAATAGCTTTAGTTCAATAAAGTGAGCATTGAATAAAGCTATATGGATTGAAAGTAGTTTGGGGCTTACACGTACATGAAGGTTTTTCAAATTTAGCTAAGCCTCCTGTATTGTATACAGTACGACCTCTAAAGTCTGCTGTATTCGATACCTCTATTCAACGGCCACCTTTTCGCTGTTGAAAGGTTATTATTCATTCCTCTTTTACCTCTATTGTTAACACGGCCAGCAAATTATCTTTTCAAGCGAAATAGTGACAGCCGTGAGGAAGACGGCAATAAGAATAGCTGATAACTGATAACAACAAGACCTGCAGGTTAAGCTCCAAAATATATACACGTGCACATCTTTCATATCCGGTGTTAGTATAAATCCGCCAAGCGTGCTATCAGAAATGCCGCTTTCGTATTGGCTACGCTACTCGCTATCTATTCTATGATAGATAGTGAGTAGCGGTCTTCAACAAAATGGCGGTCGCTTCTTCGTGTTTTTGAAGTGTCAGCGAGGAGGATTTAGATAATTTACTTGTTTAGTTTTGAACGACTAGTAGAAAACAATTAGGTTATTCGCTGTCGATTTCTTTGAGTGATAGCCTTCGTCAGCTATCACGCGATATAAATCTTGAGCTCATAATCTAATTGTTAAATAGACAGTGCATGATTAGCAGTTGTCAACAAAATTCCGCAGCCCGCTTCTTCGCGTTTTCGAAGTGTCTGTGGGGAGGAATTGGATAATTTACTTGTTAAGCTTTGAACGACTAGTAGATTTGTACTAAAACAATTAGATTATTCGCTCTCGATTTCGCTGATTCGGGCTGCGCTCTCATCAGCTATCACGCGATAAAAATCTCAAGCTCATAAAATAAAACTGCTGTGCAAGTCTACAAAAATCCTTGCTGCCCAAGATTTTAGCCATCGAATAGAGAACGCGTCTCAGTCTGTGAAACGATAGTCGCATAGGATTTCTAAACCAATACAGGGCACTTGATGTTTCGTAACAATGATTTTTGAATGTATCTTCACATATTGCTACAGATATGTACACTTTTTACAAGCATTTTGCTATATAGAGTCAATAAATAACGTTGACTGTCATTTATACCCAATTTGTCTATTACCCTCTATTGTTCCGAGGGTGGCCGCTTGAACCAGAAGAGTACGCATTTATTGTTAGCAACGTTAGTGTAGATCAGTAAGTAACGCTCAGCCGAGTGTGTTCATTGTCGTAGCCAAATGCAGCGGGTCAGGTAAACCGTATAGGAGAAACAACGACGACTCGTGTTACGATCTTTGAGTTGTTAGCAGTTAGCATCGTTGTAGTTTCGTCAGTTAGGATATTGTGCAATATTATCGTATTCTTGGACATCAATGTGTGACTTGCGAAAACTCCATGGCTGAAAGACTCCTTGTTATGGCTAGATAAGTGCAGATTTTAAATTGCTCGCCAATTTATGTTAATACTTATTTCCGTCCACTGTGTGAAATGTTCTTCTCCTCAACTGAGATCTTAGATTGATAAATGCTTTTGCTAGCAAAGCAGTTGTCGCTACGCTTCATAAATCCTCTCAAAGATCATACAATTTCCCCTGTGTTTGAACAGCAATTAATGAACAGCCCAGCGATGTTCTTCAGCGTTTATATATGGTAAACGGTCACTGTTTACTAGTAAGTCTGAGGATTATATTCCTGCTAAAGGCTAACCAACGACTCGCCATAGACTTAAAACCACAATAGAATTTTCCATGTGTCCTGCCGTCCGCCCATAAGCCAATATGCTTCTTTTACGAACATAATTGGTTAGCCTTTAGCAGGAATATAATCCTCAGAGTTACTGGTAAACAGTGACCGTTTGCCACGGACTCGCCGCGAAGAGCTGACACTGGTTTGAATTTTACTTTCAGGTTACGCCTACTTTGAATTTTCATGAGTTTCAGAACTGAAATTTTTCAAAATGTAAAACGAATATATAACTGCCACTGATTTATTTCTTAGGGACCTTTGGCTTAAAAATAACCTACGAGCGTTCAATTTCAGTAAGGTTTTTTTCCTTTTTCACTTGTACACAGAAATGTTTGTTACTGGACCTCACTGGCGCGCGACACACAACCCTACAAATCCGTGCAAACTTCTAACTGACCTCTGCAGCGCATTACACGTATCTATAGTTGCTGCCTTTTTTGCTTCGGCCCCTGAGATTTCGTGTTCAATAATAAGCAGACAGATCTACCTCGCCGTGACCAACTTACATCCTACTCCCTTTTATATAAAAAAGGGTATAAACAGAAAAATATACTTCGCCGATGAACAACGACGTCGGGCGAAGAAGTTTCTATGTTACGCCGTTGTACTAATTATCTCGGTGTTATACATCAGCGAGATTTCAATTTCCTTTATGCACTAGCGCATTTACCTCGCCGTTGTACATCGGCGAGATTACAGTCATCTTAATATACTGACAAATTAATCTGGCCATTGTCTGACATCGGTGAGATTCTGAAGTCTTTTATATACAGACAATTAAATTCACCTCGCCGTTGTACACGAGGTCTAAGTTCTAATGATAACAGTACTTTGACTCATTGTAAACTCACGGCGTTTCCACTGATGTTCCCTTGTTGAGCCATCGTAAGAGCGCAAATATCTTCAACTTTCGGCAACTGGCGAACTGTCAGAGTAAGAGTCTCAAAGACGCACCTACAAAAGCAAATTAAAGGTTGAGTTCTTCATGCTGGCTCGTGTTTCTTAGCTGAAAGAAGGTCTTAAATTTATGGTAATACATACTTTAATTTGCGGGCGATGTTTGTGTTTGGCTGTTAATCATTGTTACAATTATAACCATTATTTTCGTGATTATATATTAGTTGATAATGACTACGTAGATTATTTGAAGCAAACACCCGAAATTTACTAAGACTGCTTTAGCAACACGGTTCCATCGGACCACGGTCGAACCTCTATGAAGCGGCTACCCTCGGGCATGGGACAACTGACACATTAATAGAGGTTGGCCGGTTCACCTGAAAACGTTAGGCTTGGTTAGGTCTTAATTTTATTTAAGTGCAAACTAGAAGCAAATGAAAGTGGAGAATAAAGAGAACAACAATGAACATAATGGTCTGCAACGTTAATGAAAACAGACTAATGAAGAAGAAACAATACAAAGAAGTTGTACTGAGTTATTGCAGGAATTGGTCTCGACATAAAAAATTTGGCTAAGAGAAAATCCCGGCTAAAATCTCGCTGGCCGCTTAATAGAGGTGTAAAACAATACAAAATCACTCCTCGGGACGATGTGAAGCTGGCCGCGGCCGCTTAATAGAGATTTTGTTTACAGTGATTCACCGACTGAACTGACATTTTTTTTTCGGAACCGGGCTGCTAGTAAAATATAACAAATAAAGGTTGGCTTTAAAAAAAAAGCTCGACTGTATATGTGAATTCGAAGATCCAAATCATACCTCAGTGATGGCTTAGCCTGAATTTCACCCTTCTTTTCTTCAACTTGCACTCTAGAGAGGCGTAGATGTAAATGAATTACACAGTCATCACTGCCAACTTAATGTCACTACCTGAAAACTGAAAAGGGATTTTGATTGGTTGATTAAGAAGTAGATTGTTTTTCTATTGGTGGTTTATGGTGTTGTGGTATCGTATTTTGACTTTGACATTCTTGAAGGGCTATCGACAATACGGAAGAGATGTAACGATTAACCTTTCCGAGAACCGGCGTAGCAAAGAAAATACTGTCATTGCTGTCACTACTACCTGAAAGTTGATTGGTTGCTTGAGACAGTGTTGCGGTATCGTGTCTTGACTTGAATCTTGAAGTGCACTGAACCCCAAAATATTTTTCCCTAAAATAAATCTTTGCACCTGTTGGAAACGCATTGCGACTATTTCTACCCATGCACGCAAAGCAATTTGTGAAGTCATATCAGAAATAGATCCACGCCCCTTCTGACTCGGTCGTGTACCAAATGATGCTGGAAATAAAGGCTAAATGTTTTTGGAATAGGTGCAAAGTATTATATATTAGCGAAAAAATATTTTGGGCTTAGGTGCAAACTTTCCTTTCCCCGCGCGCACAATCTCTAAATTCTCCGCGACGGCGCAAGGAACCCATACCAACCTTTGCCTTCCGGATTAGTGTTATCAACAATCAAATTCTTGAGATATCTTTGCGCAAAGGCGGAAAACAAATGATCCTACGCTCACAAAATAGTGTTTCTCTGCTCGTCTCCCCATCTAGCTTTACTGAGTGACACGATTTCTGAGCTGTTTAGTAATGACCTACTTTCTTGTCTAATTCCGCTGTAAGAAAGTAATTAATAGACTGAAAGACGCTAATCTCATCCTACGCGTACCAAGTTAAAAACATAAATATATCGATTGATCTCAACGTATCAATAACAACACAAGTGAAAACTTGTAGAGTCAAATATATCTCGAGAGCTATGAAAAACCAAAGCCAGGTATCGCGCGTAATCCGTAAAACAGTCTGATTATCTCTCCAAAACTTCAATTGAGCGTGATATAACTTAAAATTTATTTGCTCTTTGTGTGTAATTAAGTAACGACTTGGGACGATAATAATCTCTGTGTGGTGAAAATGGGACTCTAAAACATATTAACAGCTTTTTGTAACTGACACAATAGCAGGATATGGTTAATTGTTATCGCACTCTTCTGTCAACAATTTCTGTGATGTCCTGTTGGTTGTCTCCATGAACAACAACTTCCGAGCACGACGTTGAACCCGCCTTATGACCACCCATGAACTCTTATATCGACATTTGTATTCTCATTGTTTCGTTTTTTCTATATTTTGTTTTTTATTGAACCAGTTGAGAGTTTATATAAACATGTACTTTGAACTATTAAAGTGAAAACATCCGAGGTCTGCAGTTTCCCTACACTGCTTCCCTGAACGCCAAGAGCACGTCAAAAAAGTTTGACCAATGAGAAATGAAAAAAAAAAAATGAAAGAAGGTCAATATCCAGGCATTGATCCAACGACAGAGGTCTGTAAAGGATTATTATATGCCTTTGCTTCTAAGGTTAATCTACTCAGGCGTAATCAATCGAACGTTCGGCCTGGTAATCGAACTCAGCCCATGAGTAGAGTTATAGTGATTTTAGCAATCGAACGAAGCCGATCCACGAACAACGAACTTTCCGTGAGTTCGATTTCCTAACAAAGCGAAGCCAATCAAACTCCGATTAATTATAAGTGCCATTAAAGTCAGCAGTGAATCCGGCGCAATCGAACCAGAGCCTCCTGTGAGTTTGATCTCTGTACGAATTGAACCTAATCCTGGCTACTGATTAAAACAAACCAATCTGTCCACGGTCAGGAGGCAAAAAAAAAAAGTTGTATCATTACCCCAGACGTGCCATGATTATCGGACTATACTTACATATAGTTCACTTTGATTGCCTTTGAAAATGTCTGTTCTCCTCCACGGTGGCCTCTAAAATCGGAAGCCATATCTGTGCTCAAGCGCTACAACGAGCCTTCATAAAACTGGTCTCCATAAAATACGGGCTTTATTAAGACCGAACGTTCAGTTGCGTTTGCCTCCCATTATTTTTTGTGGTTTCGATTTCGTGCAATTGCACTATTAACCCATTGACTCCTAGCTATTTTTGCATTTTCGGAGTGATTTTCCACCTATAAACGATGAATAACAATTCGTGACTCTTTATTTGACCTACCAGAGAAAAGTGATGCTGTCCTAAGGCACTGGAGGCTCAAGGTTTCTGAAAACGTCATTTTGACGTAGCTATTTTTATCAGTAAAGCAACCACAATGGCCGAAGTTCGGTTTGCTTGCGATTTTTGCTAAGTTTACAGCCAGTTTTCATCTTTAGCGGCTGCCTGATGAGCATCATTAAGCGTGACGGTAGCTAAGAGTCCACTTTCTCAAAGAATCGAGCAAGGTGATGTACTTTGTTGTTGAATTTGGCTTGTTACTCGACGAACTGTGAATTTGGCCGGTCGAACACTTAGTACCTTTGGGACTCGACTATTGATGAATTTCTCGACCTACCGCCACATATTTTGGAATTTCTGAGTACTGAAGATGACCACGAGCAAGAAATTTTGGCGGTAGGTCGGAGTGGCTGTAGACTTAGTTTATATGTGAAAGAATTGGGGGAAGGAACGGGCGCTGTCAAAAATTCTTGTTAGTTCCCAGCATGCAATGCGCTCAAGATGTTGAAAATGTCGGGAAGGCCCGAATGCACTGGAACAAAAGGCTGTATCTACGCTCGGGAGAAGAATATCAACAAAAAAAGTCATTTCTAAGCTAGAAAAAGGACTGAATTTTGTTATGATGGTTGAATTTTGGTTTTTCGACAATGATTTCCTTAAAAAACATGAAGGCGAAAAGGGGCATTTTTGTCGTTTCTCTTTGACGTTAAAAACGGTCAGTTTCGTTCTTGTCCAAACTAAAAAGGCCATATTCAGTAAAAATCGCTACGTTTCTTGCATTTATTGGATATCCAAATTTAAAGGACATTCCATTTCGTGCTCACAACTAACAGTTATGGCAATATTCGTGCGATTGGGAAAGTTGCAATGTTTTGAAGCATGGGAGTTTTTTACGGGCGGTTCTGGGCGGTTCAGGTGCCAAAGGGTTAAGTTCGATTGCGTTTGATGAAAATTTTGTTCAGTTCTCGAGTTCGATTGACACGGCGAACCTCCGGAAACTGTTCTGCTCTAACAGGAAACTGTAATTAAAACCTTAGTATGCGGGACTTACCTCAAAAGAAATATCAAGAACCTTTTTAGCGTTTTCGCGGACTTCTCCGAAGAGTGGGGGGGGGGGGGGAATAAGCTCGCGGATCGGCGGATTTGGCTAAAAACAAAATACTCGGATTTCGGATTTTGAGGATACATTTTGCGGATTGGCGGATTTTGAACGCTCAGTGGATCACGGATTTCTTCAAAATTTCAGCGTGGGTTATGGATTTTGTTTGCTTTGAAGTGTGGATCGTGCAACTTAACTTGGCTGCTGTCTGTTTCAATTTTTTCTGCCTGACCTTAGAACTAGACTAGATTACACATCTTTGACTCCTTCAATGTAATTGGGCTCCAGCAAACTCTAGGATCCCAGGATCTAGGCTTCCGGCCAGACAAAAAGTCACTGTCTGTCCTCACCACGTGTACCATCGGCACGGTCAGACCATCGATTGCGTCGCATATTTTTTTTTTTTTTTTTTGTTTGTTTTTTTACCGAGAAGGTGCCAAAGGCGATGACTTCCTTCACAAAAACAAGATTCGGTACTGCGTCGATTCCAGCAATTGAAAAGTGTAGTGAAACTATGCGAGCATGTGAGGTTAGTACGGATGGTTATGTTTTACGACGCTTCTGTTGTCTTTAGATTCGATAGAGGGTCCACGTTTTTGTTAGGAACGACTACGCGATTTGGGCGCCACGTGCAGATAAACAGTACGCTAATTGCATGACAGGTATTTCTTTAACGTCAGTTAAGTTACTGAATGTTCTAAGGTGCTCACTTCTCTAACAGTACTGCGGATTCGGATTTTTGTAAAAATGTCTGCGGATTGGCGGATTTCGCGAAAAATTAGCACGGATCGACGGATTTGCTGACCCCTATTCACCCCCCTCCCGAAGAAACAAGCAAACCATTTGCGCTGTGTGCAGTTTGACCGCCCTTTCGTTGAACGAAGATCGTGAAAACTATCAATTCCCGGGGCAGTGGGCAAGATATCCACGTGTGCGGGTGAGCCAATCACAGTGCAGAAATTGCAGGATTATTAGCAAGATTGGCAAGTTAGAGTGGTCCTCAAAAGCCATGGTGTTATTCTTCGCCATCATTTAAAGATAAAATTATGATAATATGGCGAGAGAACATCTATAGAAACCACAAGTTTTAAAGAGGGAGGCCTCCTCACGTGTTCTGAAAAGACAGTATATACGAGGACAGGACTGGGAGCACGGTCGTTCAGTTATTCAGGAAAAGTTGCATTTTCTTCTTTTGAAACCTTTGCCTCCCGCAGCACCGTAAATTTTCTCCGCTCGTCGCAGAACGCCCCAAATTTCTGCCAGAGCCTGAAACAGGCTATTTACCAGCTATGGTATAAAGCCGGTTACAGACGAGCAAGTTTTCCTTGACAAGTGTCATTAACAATTTTTTATTTGCTCATTTTTATGAGCGACAAATTTTCTTTGACAAGTTTTGCCTTTACAAGTTTTATTTGCTTGTGTGAACGAACGAACAAGTTTTCTTTGGCAAGTATTCACTGTAGCCAGCAATGCAATTACACAGCGGACAACATTTTATTTGACAAGTTTTCCTTGTCGACCCGTACAGACGAGCAAGTTCTGCAATGTGTCAAGTTTTCCCTTGACAAGTGCACTTGTCAAGGAAAAACTTGACAATTTTTTCTTTACACACCAGCAAATAAAGTTTGTCAAGTCAAAACTTGTCAAGGAAAACTTGCTCGTCTGTAACCGGCTTAAGCTAGTTTAGCACATGCGAAGAATGTAGCGAGAGAAGATCTCGCGCGCACCACTCCTTCCTCGTTCACTTATATAATTTACATGAATTTCCCGTCCCTTTGCGCGCGTGATCTGAGGAAAAATACACGACTATACGCTGTCTAATTCTAAGTATTTGTCCTTGGAAAACAACAATAAATACTTCGCACTAAATCTACATACAAGAGGACGATTAACTGTAGCTTGTTTAGTGTTGGAGGAGTTTATTAGATTATTAGTAACAAATACACTGAGAAAGATGAAAGCAGTCAACAATGGTGATAGGAAAATATAACATTCCTCTTCAGCTCCATACAGGTCAACTTTTCGACCAACTTGTCCCTCAAATTATCATCGAACAAAGTTCCAAAATTACAATACCTCGCCTGCTGACGAAGACGCACCAGAAATTTATCCACCACTTCTCCTTCGTTTGGCGCCAATTGTCGAAACACGTGTCGCTCGAACGGTAGATTTTCTTCAGCACGAAAATCTAACTTCGTAATGCACACAGCATACGGATCTTGTTCGGCTGCTGGGCTGGAGTCTGCGATGTCTTCAAAAATATCCTGGACTTCCATACCCGCAAAGAGCAGAAGCTGTGAGGTTTTCCTTCGCGTGTTTTTCAAGCCTTTTCTATCAGCATAATACTCGAACGCCCGTTTCCACTTTCGCAATTTCTGAGATGATGATCCCGATAGATCAAGTGGCGACAAAGCTCTCTCTGACATTTTATCCTGTCCTGGTCACCAATGTAGTGTTCTACGATCGAATGAAAGGCCACGATACGACTGAGTCCGCCATCACACTTTATTCTCATCGCTCGCCTTCCCTCCAAATACCCGAATGTACTCGGTACCAGTACTCCACAATGCCCATGACAAAACAACTTTAACACGAAATTTAAACAAATAAAGCGTTCGTCGGCGTAGTTCCTCTAATTGACCACTTCAGGAGTACCCAACGACCTTTTCTGAGAATTTTTATCGAGCGATGTACTAAACACTAGCTGAGTGTCCCCCTGTCAATCTTCGTTAATATTTAACTTTCCTGGGGAAAAATAACCGCTCTTCAATGCCAGCGAGCAGAATTTTTGAGAAATAAAAATCCCAGCCAGCTACGAGCGTGTCGTTTCTCAGTTGTTGAAAAGTTGAAAATGCCACAAAGCACGAAATGCCAGCCAGCACGGGTGGAATCTTTCCAGTTTGCCAGCCAGCAGTCGCGTAAGGAAGAAAAATACCCAGCCAGCTAAGTATTGATTTTAACTTAATTTTTGGACAAAATATGTCAAATGGTTTATTTCGGATGTCAGATCGTTCCCAAGACGGGCAATAGGCTTCTGTCTGTATCCCGTGTTGTTTACGTTTAGTTTTTTCCCCGAAGTACCATCTTCTCGCAGATAAAAATCCACCAAAACACGAAGCGCATGTACGGAAATGACGCGTTTTGATTCCTGTCAGCCAGTAAGACTCATTACGGATACAAATTCTAGCTAGATTTCGTTAAAATAACACTGCCAGCAAGATTTTTATTTCAGCAAACATTTTGCCAGCCAGCCTAATATCGGCCTGCAGAGCGGTTATTTTGCAGATCGGCTCCATCGAGCACTCCTGACCACTTCACTATGAGCACGCCAATAGTTTGAACTGACTGCTATTTCGAGTTGGATTTCGCCAACACCCTAATCAGTAACTGATATACTATGCACGGGGTTTACCTTCCGGCTAGCGATTTGCACTGATGTTTGGCTATGCAACGTACTGTGCCATACTAACCTAAGTATCTGTACAATACAATACAATACAATACAATACAATACAATACAATACAATACAATACAATACAATACAGTACAATGCAAACTTTATTGACACTCCCTAAAGTAGGAGGTATATCAACTGACTATGAAACCACAGCTTACCTTTGGCAGAGCCTGACCTTACAACTGTATGATATTCTGTCTTTGAATTAGTTGCTGCTCGAAGGAGTTTTACACAAGTCGCTACGCTAAAACAATTGTAATCTAATTAGATTCTAACTGCGGATCGTACCGTTAAGTGTTAAAAATCATGTGGAGACAACCACATCTATGTAAAATATGCTTGGCAATGAAAATACAGTGAATGCCTGATTAGTCTGTGTATATAAAAAGCTCTGACAGGCCTACAGTACTTGATCAGATATGACTTTCCACTTATACTGACAAAAATGTCTCCCAAGGCCCAAGGAGTTAATGTATTCCACAACCTTTCCTTTTTTACAGCAAAAAATCGTGGGAGAGCAATCAAACAGTGTTTGACAATAACGACGAAAAAACTCATAACTTCCGCTTTAACCAATTCTTCAAACAGTCTTTTGAAAACATTTGTCACGTCAAAATCAAGAATGTGGCGAGCAGTTAAGAGAAAATTACGCTGAGTATTTTTATCGACATATCCACGTGGGGTAAGCGTTTACAAATCATTCCACTAATGACCCTGGTGGTAAAGAAAACATTATACTTTTTGCTTTACCTTTCGTGACCATGCTACGAGGACGATATTTTTAGAACTTTGACTAGCTGTTAAAATCGGATTTTCTTTGTTGGTGTTAAGGGTCAATTAAGCCTTCCTGCCAACAAAACCGATGCAACACTAGCTTATTTTTCTACAGTTTACATCAGAGTGTTACATTGATTTAGCAGAAGTGGCAAAAGCAAATAATTACGAAATATGCTCCCGGCAAAAGGATAATAACTAATAGACTACCAAGACTCTTTCGGTTTATCAATTGGACAAGCGTAAACCTGTGGTAATTCTCATCTGTAAAACTGATTTGAACTCAACCACACTCTAAGGGTTGGCGCAGTGGTGAGAGCACTCGCCTTCCACCAATGTGTCCCGGGTTCGATTCCCGGACTCGGCGTCATATGTGGGCTGAATTTGTTGGTTCTCTACTCTGCTCCGAGAGGTTTTTCTCCGGGTACTCCGGTTTTCCCCTCTCCTCAAAAACCAACATTTGATTTAATTTGATTTGATTTGAGATTTGTAATTAGTAGACGAAGAGCCACCTTGTGGAAGTACTACTAATAAATCATTATTATTATTATTATTATTATTATTATTACTCACACGAAGAGTGCCTTTCGAAAGCAGTTCTTGTCATTCTAGATCAGCGAGAACAGGGTGTGGTTAAGCGGTATGTACACGGATAAGAGTTAATGCAAATCTTGGCACCTACCTTTAAGGTTCAGTTTTACATGTAAATAACGTTAGACTGAGTTAAATGACAAAACCAGTTGGCTGAACGGAACACCTTCACCTTCTGAGCTCTTAAAAGATGATTAAGCGCGGCTTTAAAAATCATCATTGTAAATTCTCCTGACACGGAAATGGCGGGGCAAAGGTACATTTTGTGCGCTGAGAACCGAAAGGGGAAACAGGCTTATTTTTATCCTAAGATATTATGTTCCATATAATCATATTGTGCGCGCCGATGGCGTAACTGAGCAAACCCGATCTTTCCGGCTCACACCAGCGGCCTTGCGATATGAAAACAAAATAAAGGAACAAATGTATCTTCGGCCGAGAAAAACGACAAAGGAGAAAATTTTATACCAAGAGGCACGTCAGTTGATAAAAATTACAGTATGCAGATGTTAGGCAGGGAAGAGAGCTTTGCACACAAATTATGTCCAATTTAAAAAAAAACTCATAAAAGAAGCTGAGACCTTCTTAATTTCATAGATTCTTTGATGGGAATTTTTTTGTTCAACTTTTTGTCGT
>JAEMWC010000366.1:672500-695000 GCA_016490735.1 Pachyseris speciosa
AAGGTTTGTTGTGAAGTCTAAGCAGACTCATAATCCAGATGATTTTCCACGTTATAACAGTCAGCCATTTTTCATCGGTATAATCCACTCTAGATATAGATTTTCAAGAGGTGAAAACAAGTAAGGAAAGAGAAATTCTTTCGTCAATCTCAGGGGTCGGTAGCTGGCGACTTTGAACGTAAGCAAGCATATCCATAGCGAGCTAAAAAGGTTGCAAACGACAAAAGGCCATGCCAATGTTAAATTAAATCGTCTTTGTAATAAAAGGACATTGAGGTTACAAACTCATTACGATGCAAAATACTTGCTAACTTCACAAGGATCAAAATTCGCTTTATCTTCTCCAGGACCTAGTTTTGCGACACTGACACTAGAACGAATGGAAATGATTTCTTGTAAACTGAGTTAGCCAAAGAAGTACTATGTAAAACAAACATCAACTTACGTACCATGGAGAGCGAACGTTTAAAAAAAGGACTTGTGAAGAGAAGAAAAAAAGAGGACTGACGTAGTTTTACCTTTGCAAGCAAACAGACGAGATGCCACGCACGAGGTCAACGTGAAAGGATTTCACCGCAGTTTTTTAACTGCGCTTTCACGAAGACCCATGAAAAAGGAGGTCAATATCCAGGCATATTGACCATAGATATAGGTCTGTAAAGGATTTGCTTAATCAATCGAACGCTCGATAATCGAACTCAGTCCATGCATAGAGTTCTAGTGATTTTAGCAACCGAACACACTCCATCCCCGAACAACAAACTTTCAAACTTTCCTAACAAAATTAATCAGAATCTAATCAAACTCACTCCGATGGATTAAGTTCCATTGGACATGTTGGATCTGGTGGGTTTACTCCGTGTTTAAAGATCACACAGTCAAGTGCTATATATAAAACATGGGTTTTATCAAGACCAAAAGTCCAGTTGCGTCCGATTGTCCCATATGCATTATTTCTTGTGGATTCGATTTCCTTCGATTACACTACTAAGTTCAATTAATTTTGATCAAAATTTGGTTCAATACCGTCACTGTTCGATTGACTCTGCAAATCTCCAGAAACTGTTCTGTCCTGACAGGAAACTATAAAACCTAAGTATGCGGGACTTACCTCAGGAGAAATATCAAGAGCTTTTTTAGCGTTTTCCCGGACTTCTCCGGCTCCAAAGAAAAAAGCAAACTATTAGGCAAGCGCTATTTGTAGTTTGACCGCCCTTTAGATGAACAGAGATCGCGCAACTCCTGTCGATTCCCAGCGCAGCGGGCACGTGAGCGGGTGAGCCAATCATAGCGCAGAATTTGTGGGATTATTTGCAAGATTGGCAAGTTAGAGTGGTCCTTAAAAGCCATTGTGTTAATCTTCGCCATCATTAAAAGATAATCACACAGCCTTTCCAGGTAAAGTAGTTATTATGACAAGCAAAGTAGCCTGAGAGGAGGGGCCGGCTGTACACAGGCTACAAGTAAAGTAAAGTTAATTATTATGACCAGATCGCGAGAGAGCCTCTAGAAACAACAAAGAGGGAGGCCTGAAAAGACAGTATATGTTAGGACAGGACTGTGAGCATGGTCATTCAGTTATTTAGAAAGGAGAAAGGTGCACTATCTTCTTTTGAAACCTTTCTCTCCCCCAGCACCGCTAATTTCCCCCGCTGGTCCTCACTCGCCCCAAATTTCTGAGAGCCTGAAATAGGCTATCGATTAAGTTAAGTAGCTTCGCCATAATTAGATGATCCGACAGCATTTACGCGTAAAATAACAAATTTCGGCATGCAGTAGATAGTTATGATTTAAGATGGCGAGAGCGCCCTCTAGAAACCATAAAGCTTTTACGCGGGAGGCCTCCTCACGATATTTGAAAGACATGCGGGCAGGATTGGGAGCATCGTCATCCAGTTATTTAGAAGAAAGTTTTATTATATCTCTCAGTTTGTACGCGCGCTGTGATTGGTCAATTTTGCGGGCCGTATTCTACACTAAGGCCCTCTCGACTTCAGCTAGTTTTCTTTCCCGCGCGCCGGACTACCCTCAGAGATATAATAAATATCTTACTAACCTCGTGTTCTCTGTCCGTACTGTAAGTTACGGATCCTTGTTTTTTCCCAGTAACTTACAGTACGGACCTAGTAAAAGGTATTTATTATCTTCATTTCAGTATCTGAGCGCGTAATGTCGTTGCAATTGGGAAGACAATTCTAAGTTAGACTGTGAGTATTTCTTTCTTCCCTAAGCTCTGTTGCACGCGCGATGAATGTAGCGAACGACGATCCCGCGTGTAACAATCTGTCCTCGCTGAACTTTTCTAATCCATTTGCATGAGTTAAATACCGTCCCTTTGCGCGCGTGATCTGAGGAAAAGAACAGTAAATAATTCGCAGTAGTTCTACATACATGAGGACGATTAACTGTAGCTTGTTAAGTTTTGAAGGAATTTATTAGATTTATTAGCAACAAATAATTTGAGAGATGGAAGAAGTGAACGATAGCGTCGGAAAACATAAATTTGTCATATCCTGAAAATATCTAAGAGCTTAAACTGGGAAAAACTGGGGCAGTTTGTGCGATATCCAGTGTTAGTTATTGCTTACACAGCACGCTTTTTATATAAATTATGCGACCGTTTATAAACTGAAAATATTCTAAACTTGGGTAAGCCAACCATGGATTGGCATGTCAGATTGATATGAGTGGTCTGTAAAGCCTTTGGTTAGCCTTTAGCCGCACAGTGAACAGGTGACTGCTAATTCTGTTAGTAAAAGTCGTTGAAATATAAAACTGAGTTCAAGCAATATGATAGTCGGGGAAACAATGATAATTCCATAGTGACATATAGAACATAAGGCTCTATTTTCGTTTCTTTTCTCCGAAATGTATGCGATAAAGGTCGCTTTGGGTGAGGGCTCAATCTGTTTACCTTGTTTGTCTTTTGTGCAACTTTTTTGTATTAGTGGCTCATCATACATGGAAGTAAAACAAAAGCTAGCAAAACAAGATCAAACAAGTGATTGGTAGATGAAAAGCTACTGAAGCAAGTGGTAGACGATCAAAGAAAAAGAAAGAAACACTAATTCACCCAAACAAACTTCCCCGGGTTTAATCAAAGGATGAAATTAAATCACGAGATTCAAAATGACCTGCTCAAAACCTTAAAAAATCATTATTAGCTCTATGCAAATTTACACCAACTGCATGGTCAAAGCTGATTGAACGTTATTGACCCGTGAGGTTGACAGGTTTAGTCATCGATTACCGCAGGAGCTGCTAGGGGATTCCCATACGAACTTCATAAAAAGCACAGCGGCAATTACCTCATAACGTAATGCTTCATTTAATCTCCACTTACACCGTGCGCGAACTTTGCGAGAAGGAACAGGAAATTTGAAGTCTCGGAAACTTGAATATTAAGGTGGCTCAAAATGGTTTCGTTATTTTTAAACACTAACTCTTTGACAGATCGATACTCCCATAAGTTTTATTTTATGCTGTACATGGGGTTCAGAGCCACCTTTCGATCATTTGAAGTGGCTCTGAACCCCATGTACAGATTTTTTTAAAAATTTGCAGAAAGATGAATCTGCATATGCTAATTGCAACTCAATAATAAAAACCGGGGGTTACCGAAATCGTTTTTGAGTTATAGGCACATAAAGCCAAATTTTAGGATGTTTATAAGCGGCTGTACTTTTGCCATAGTAACCTTATAGGTCAAAACATTGATCGCAAATTGTTCAGAAATAATTGGGAAATATTTTGATACCATGTTCAAGAAAAAAAAAATTGCGGGAGCATCGATCCATGAAAGAGTTGGTGTTAACAAATCTCGAAACCATTTTCAACCACCTTAAAACCTCCCTTTACATTTACAAACTTCAAACCTTATTATGGACAGCCCCTGATATGACGAAATGCAACACTGGCATTGGTCATCACTGACCACCTCATATACTATGACTAAGGTGGCTCAAAATGGTTCCGTTATTTTTAAACACCAATTCTTTGATGGATCGATACTCCCCATAATTTTTTATTCTAAAGTTCTAAAAAAATTATACATAGAGTACAGAGCCACCTTATTTTTTTTATAATTTAAAATGGCTCTGAACCCAATGCATAGATTTTTTAAATTTTTGCAGAAAGATGAATCTTTATGTGCGGATGGCAAATCAATAATAAAAAACGGGGGTCACCCAACTCGTTTTTGAGTTACAGGAACCTAAAGCCAACATTAAGGGTCTAAGAGGCCGTACTGTTGCTATGGTAACCTTATATATAAAAAATGATCCTAACCTGTTGAGAAATAATTGGAGAAGTTTTTGATACCATGTTTAAGGAAACTAACGAAAAATTATGGGATTGTCGATCCATTAGGGTCGGTGTTTCAAAATAAAAAATACTTGCAATACATGCATAAATTATACTAGAACGACGGTCAGTATTTTACAGGCCAGTTTCACCGTTGTGGCCAAGTGGAATTTACTGGCTCTAGCCGGGCTATGGGCGAGCAGCAACGAAACAGAAGGTATTATTTTAAAGACGAAGGATCGAAGATGGCGGATTCCACCACCAACATCATAGGGCCGTTTGTAAGAGGAGATATTCCGCGGCTTATATAATACGTGAAAGGAACTATCTATACGAGTAAAAACTCCTAGGCCAGGATAAGCCGCAGTTAGATTTTGTACCATTTATACGGGGTGTTCGAGTCTTATGTAAGCCGTGGCCAGTGTAAGCCTTGGCTTATTTTCTCTCGTATAAACGGCCCTCATGACCTCACAGAGTGCTAAAGTGTGACGTCACAAATATTAGAATATTTGAAATTATGGGATTTGCTGAGATTTTCAGAGAGAGCAAGATGAAAAATGCTAACTTGCCAAAACTCAGTAAGAGATATTAGCACCGATATGCGCTGCAGGCCCGGCTAAATTTGACTCGGTTCATAACGTTATGAACTGAGTAAAAATTTAGAAGGATTTGTATGGAGTCAGCAGCGCATAACGGTGTTAATATCTCGCTCTCAAACTGAAAAGAAAATGCTGATTTTTTTGGCATTAGGTCTTTTTTTATCGTGTTCTTTCTGAATATCCGAACAAATCCCATAATTTCAGAAATTTAGTTTTTGTGACGCCATCACTATAGTACTCTATACTAACGTGATTTCTGCTTTTACTGACAATAATTAATTTGACTAGATATGACAATTTCATGAAACAAGGTGTTAGTTTTTGTGGATAGTCACGTGATCATTTGACGCTGATGGAAAATTAGATGAAAAACGGTTTCGCTCAATACTAAAGGAGTCTCGAAAGGGTTTCTTACAGCTGATATGCACGTCAAAACAATTCAAGATTAATTTTTTTTGCTTTAAGTCACTTTAACAAATTGTAGGTTATCTTACAACAGGGCTGTTAAAGTTTCAATTGAGACAACTTCTGACGTCATGTGCGTTGTCATGGTAACCATACCTCTTTAAAGACCTACTCCTAAAAAGTCACTTTTTTAAATTTATCTTTAAAACTAACTCGGTGACCTATATTTTTTATAAGCGTTTTTCAAAGTTTGCAATATTATTCACTTTCTGTGAAAATTTTAGAATATTCTGTAGAGTGGAAACGGAGATAATTCGAAAAATAGCCTCTTAAGGATTAAAAAACATCTACTCTACAGATTTTTTCTTAAATGTCTAAAATGTTAGACAAAATTGAATGCTATTTGCATGAAAAATTTCAACATAGGTCACCGAGCAAATTTTTGAGATAAATTGATAATCATTATTTTTTGCACCTTTTATTTCCGGTTCGCGCGATTTCGCGCAAATCATTATTTCCGGTCGCGTTCTTCATGTTAGCGCTGACCTTATTCGCGCGAGTTGCGAGCCTCATACTTTTGAAAAAGGTCAATTATCTCGAAATCCAGTGCGACACTTCATGACGAAAAAAAAGAGTGCAAACTATTCAAGTCCCACAACTTGTACGCCAAATTAGAAAAAATATGTGACGTTTTCAAGTAAATTGCAAATAAACTTTTATAAGGCGGTTTCGCTCATTCCCGCGTATTTCTTCAAGCTTTACGAGGAAATGTTTAACTTTTACATTGAGCCTCCTACGTGGCTGTGATTGTAAAACGGGGAAATTTACGTTAATTACGAGCTTTTTGCGACTTGTCTGTGCTTTCAAATAATTTACAATTACAGCTACCTAGGAGGCTTACTGTAAATTCTTTGCTGCCATGCGCATCAGAGAAGAAAAGTGTAAAAAAAAAGTGTAACATTCATTGTAAAGCTTGAAGAAAAGTTCAGGAATTAACAAAATCGGCCTCCAAACCTTTATTTGCAATTTACTTGAAAACGCTGTTATAGATTTTTTTTTATTTGGTCTACATGTGGGACTTGAGTAGCTTACGCATTTTAAGAGTAAATGTCTGTAAGGATCGAAGAAATGACAGAAACAGCTCAAAAATCGGTTTGGCTCATACTTTTTATGTTGGTGGGCACTAGTACCACACATTTGAAAATGGTGTTTATTTACTCAAATATTCGTTAATTTGGGAGAAATTAATTTAAATCAGTTAACGGTATTTTTCGTCAACAAATGCCCCAAATTCCCAATATTCATGACCTTAGCGACTCAGCTAATCGCAAAGTTTGATCCTTTTCCACGCAATTCCGACTTGAGTGACCCTTCTTTAAATTATTTATTGAAGAAACAGTTGATTTTCTCTTCAAATAAATAAAATACGATTTTTTTGCCAAGCGTACCCACACCTCGTCTGAAACGTGTCCGGTAGGACCCAAAACAAACACGCCGTAAATGGCTGTGGTACGCCACGAATCTCCCCAGGAAATCTCTTGAGAGACCACGAAGGATTGATTTAACTTTCTACCGTTTCAGTGTTTTGGATCTCCAACGGTTTTGCGACAAAAAGTCTCGAAAGTGACAGATTACCGCCGTAGCCAAACAGTCCTCGGAAAGATCTCTTTTCTCCAAGTTGCAAATGTGAATCCCCTTTGTAGTTCTTTTCAGAATTGAAATTAAGTGGCACATTGAGATATAATGAAAAAAACAAAATGGAAATCCGAAAGAACCGTGGCTTGATATGATTCTAAAAATCTATTACGTGACTCACCACAATGTTGAATAGACTGTCTTCAATAAAGCTGCATTTCGTTTGCCTTCTGTTTTAGTTTCCTTCTCCTGTCACTAAATCATCTCAATGAGTTTTGTACAAATATGCATTGAGGTCTTAAAAGCTTTGCAGCGTAAAGTTATCTCCAGTTGAATGTTTACGGTTCGACACGGTCCACTTGCTGACTTGTCACGCAATACATCACAGGCGAGGTCACCAATGCGTAAAGCTCAAGTTACCCAAAGACTTAAGAAAAAGGAAGTACGAAAAAGGAAGTAGCCCCCTTAACAGATATTAAATTGAGTGTAATCTTTTAAAAGTATAAAACGACGGTTAAAGGTTTTATTACACCCATTTTGAAATCACTGGTGATCCTTGCAATCTGATTGGCTCTCAACAGTGCAATTTATTCCCAAATTGCACCAATTTTTTACTCTAAATCGCATCCTTTCTGTAACTCATCAAATTGAAAGTGAAATAATACTACCCTATCAAATTTCATGGATAAACAAATATTAATGTATTGACAAAAACCTGTATGATTTCAAAATGGGTGTAATAAAGTGGTAATTGAACTTCGTGTCATGCAATTTTGGTCTGAAATCATACTTGTGATTTCAAATCAAACTCGCGCTGCGCGTTCGTTCGACTTTAGAATCACGCGTATGATTTCAGACCAAATTGCACTCTACTCAGCTCAATTACCATTATAAACTATTGTAGGCTCCTAACACTAAACAAACACGATAACCAAGATATACTACCACCACCAACAACAACAATCAAAACGGCAAATTCTTATGCCTTCTGGATATTAAAGGAATAGGCCCCTATCCCTTTAAGACCCAATGGTGCAAATTTGAACGACAGATAGGCCTACCGATTTCAAGATTGCCCACGCTCTTGATTATTATCGTCTGTTTATAGTGTCAACAAGTAACTGTTTTAGGCTTTAAGAGCAAATACACTGAGAATAATGTTTATTTCCCGTTCCATATCATTATTTGTTTACAAGCATTTTCTAGAGCCATCCGGACCTACTGGCAAAACTTGGCACCTGTTTTGTTCTTTGCAAGTCAAATATCGCCAAAATTGCCTTGCTAGGTCCAAAAATCTATCACGGAACGGCTAGAGAGACGAACTTCACTTCTGCGCCGCCATGACTCGACATAAACACTTTTGGCGTACCAGTCGTTATGAAATTGTCTCTCGCCTCTGGTTTCGTTTAGAAGTTTGCCTCGACTCTCCATGCCAACTTAATGTTGCCAGCCTGGGAACCTCTGCAGTGAAAAATGGCTCGAAAACACAGTTATAAACTGAGTACCTACCGATTACAACTTGTTACTGTCGCGAGTAAAACAACAACGGTTCAAATTGGTGACGTCACAATAAAACTTGAGCTCTCGGTATTCCAGAGCAGCAAACATTTCAAGGGATACTTTCATATAGGACATCAAGATCTCTTTCAATTGTTTACATCGACAAAATTGATGAAAAAGTTCAAGGTATTTCGGACCTGAAGGGTTAATCTTACAGCCACCTACCCCATCAGGTTTGACCACAGGAACCCCAGGTCAGTGCAGTGTCTGATATAGGGTTGTTGTGAGAACCGTAACAACACGTTAGAGGGTTTCAAACTTTTTGCCAGGGGTTGTGCGTTGCGCGGGCGAATTGCGCGGGTTGGGATTCATTCACCTGATGCGTGGATCTTGGTCATGTGTGTGTGGTTTATAAGCAAGTATCTAAATATGTTTTAAGGAATTCCTGTCGTCACAAGGTAAGTCATTTTAACTACCAAATCGTTGGCACGTGTAGCTGCTGAATTTGAAACATATGCCGCTGATAGGTACTTGTCGTGAGCGGTACAACTTTTTCAATTCCTAAGTTTTCCAAAGTACAGTATTTGGTCTCACTTTTTCACAATATATTAGAACATTCCCTGAAAAATCTGTACAATTTGCGCTATCAATATATCAGATATATGGCTTCTTCCTTCTCAGTGCAATATCATCAACATTTAATCCGAGATCCTCATAAATCTCACTCAGGATTCTTACCAATAAACTCGTCATAGTTTGTCATTTTGCGCCAAATTAGCGATGAATCACGCAAGACAGCCTCCTCTTCGACGACCGCGTTAAAGTTTGAATATAAAGATTCAGCCTCAATTGCATTTTGTTGGTCTATAATAAAATACAATAACTTTATTTACCCACGGTAGAAATTAAAGCTAAGAGCTTATGGGGCCGTGCAAAACAAAAGGAAAACAATTAAAACAATAACTTATAACTAACGTAAAACTCGAGAAACTCGAAATAAACTCTTCATCATAGCCATTATCGTCGCTGCTGGATTCTTCGTGTTCCGTCGATGAGACCTTTCGCTGCCAGTAGACAGAAAAAAGCCTGTCGCTCCAAATTCACGGCGGGCTTCTAATTCGCTCCTTACTTTGCGTATGTCATTCGAAACTCCTTTTGTTCGGCTTTCTTCTCGCTATCCTCTCCGGTCAACGGCTGTTCGTGGTCAGAAAATCGAACCACTCTACCTTCACGCCGGATACCTGACTGCTTGACATGCTAGTCACAATGGTAGACACACGATGATAGCATCCAGCATTGTCTTGTTTCCAGTACGTCTTATCCATATTTGGAACGGCTGTTTCTTAAGTGTTGCAAGTACATCTTGTAAGATAGCGGCTACTGCTACCTTGTCTTGAGGGCAGCTCTGAAACACGTGCATGATGGTTTGCTTTTCCACTGGAACACTTTGATCGCGTTTCAAGAGTTTCAGAGCTGTCCTCAAGACAGTGTAGTGTTGGAACCGCCTCATTTCTCAACCGGCAAATAATGCATCAGAGTCATTAAGCCACGACAAGATCGTCAGTCCTCCCAAACTTCTGAAGAAATAAACTGATTCCTCCAGTCAAAGCCCAGAAGGTTTAGAAGATGACGAAGCCGTAGCAGCAGAGGCCAGTGGAATATTTTTTTTGTCAAGAAGAGGACTGAATTAAGACATTTCAGCGGTCATCAGCTTTGCAGGCTCATCTAGATGTGGGAAAGTATGAACGATCCCTGGAAAGAGAAACACTGCCCGACAAGGAGAAGTGAGGTTACGCAGCAAAACGAACTTGGGAACTGAGGATTCAAGTTCCAGCATTCAGTGGCAGTGGACCACCCTATGACGGTGCATCTTGGGATGGGTACTTAGAATAGTGAAGAGGAAAACTAACTTTACATAAAAGCAAAAAATATCTTACCAATCTGAGAATGAACATATACAAATCATATATTCGTACAACAATATTTCTTTGAAATTTAGGAACAAGGCAATCCAATTATTAATAACATTACAAGAAACTAAAAGAAGCATCGTTAGTAATTTATGGCATTTATATTTTTTCGCTTCAGAAATGGGTTCTTACTGCGGATGTCTTCATAATGGCGGAGTCAGGTCGAGCTTGGAAAAGAAAAAGGCGAGTTCTGTAACAGTAAGATAAATTTTACTGCACAAGCTGTTTAGTTCGCAATTCCGTTCAGCAGCTTTGAGTGAAAAGGTTTTAAAACTTAGGTTTTAAAATTAAAAGCACCAAATTTCAACAAATGATTTTCTTTCAACTACAATTTAAACCAATGTGCTTGTCAGATTTAACTGCTGTTTAGTTAAGCAGCTGTGTGAGACTGTGAAAATTATTTGTTCCATGAAAAAAGTGATCGCATACTAACTTGAAGTTACCAGTATAATCCAAACCACGCACGAACAATCAAGGTTTTTATCTGTTTCTAGCTGATTCAATATTTATCCTGCTTATTGTATGCACAAGGGGACAATGTGCTTCACTTCTAAAGCGTAAACGATATTGCAACTATCTATTCATTTATTAACAATACTGAAACACAACGTTTGAAAGAAAAAAGAACACTAAAGACAGTTCAAAGTGATTAATTGACAATATTCGTAAAAATATCCAAGGTAGTTTTTGGCAGAAGGGGCGCGCTACACTGCATAAAGGCTGTTTATTATCCATCACACTCATGAATAATTAATGGTTATTCTCAAATGAATAATTGCCTTTTGAGAAAACAAAGTTTTTCTAGTCTTCATGCAAAATTATAAAAATTCCCCGCCAATTTCCATTTCCCAATTACTTGAAAAGCTTACGTTAAAACTATTACTGCTAACGACTTTACAGTCAAGTCAGGTCAAGCGTACCCCCCTAGATTACATTAATGAGTTGATTATTTGAACATTAAACCCGTCAGTCGTTTCGAATAATGCAATCATTTTTTTAAATATTCGAATCAAACTTCGATTGCTGATTGGACTAAGCAAACAAAAGATGCTCCTTATATGGGTAATCGAAGCGTCCAACATGGCGTCCAACGGTGAGTGGAAGTGATAGGTAAAAAACGGTATTGTAAATGTTATTATCGAGCAGTTTTTTTTTTTTTGCTTTCTACAACCCATAGAGCTTGTAGAAGTGTTATTCGTGATAAAAGGATTTCAGGCGAAGTTCCAGCAAGTTTTCTCGTCAATATTTTTTATTGTTTACAGCGCTGTACGCTATCAGCTGTGTTTAATTTCGCTCCGTACAAATTTATTATTTTTAGCCTCCTCGGAAAGAACAATATTGTTGGCTTTTAAAGGGCTACAAAAGGTGTACTCTTTTAAAAGAGATGACAGAATTAAAGTCTCATTGGTCGAACTCGTTTTTCAAACACATCTTCGCGTATAGTCCCATCAGCAATTGAAGTTTGATTCGAATATTTCAAAAATGATTGCATTATTCGAAACAACTAACGGGTTCAATGTTCAAATAATGAACTCATTAATGTACTCTAGGTGGGTACGCTTGACCTGACTTGACTGTAAAAGGAATAATTAGTCATTAGTTCAACCAAAAACGTTACAAAAAGAAGTAATTTGCAAAAGAAAGTATCAGAAATTAATTCAGCTTTATTTCAACAACAACAATAAAACGCGATAATGTGTTGAAATAGGAAGAATCCTCAAAAAGCGCCGCAGCACCATTCTAGGAGGAAACTCCAACCTATCTATAGACCTACTAATATACAGAATGTATAATGTACAATGTATATACAGAAATTCAAAGAGTTAAAAAAGTAGAAACCTTCGACTTAAAATCTGCCACAGATGATGCTTCTCTAATGTCAAGAGGGAGGCTATTCCATTCCCCGACTATTCTCCTCATAAAGCTAAATTTAAATAAATTAGTCCTAGAGAAGCAGGTGAAAAGGTTTGAAGTATCCATACTTCTCAATGTTAAATACCTAGGATAATAAACTAATGTTAAAAAAAATAAGCACATAAAAACTCTCCCCTTCATCTCCTATCACCTCATTTGTAATCCATAAAACATTGCCCTGACAGGGTACCTCCCAACCAACAAAGATAGGGCAGCAGTGTACCGAGTGCAACGATGTTTATCGGCCTAGAACTCAAACTGTGTAAGTAATGAAAAAAAGTAAGATTATTAGCATTTAGCACGTAATTAGCCTACTTAATTCTCTTAATTACAGTTAAAGGTTTGATCTGTGCGGTTATTTTATCCTTTAAGAAGGTTTTGAAGACAGAGATGCACTAATCAAAAAGTCCAAAACAAGCTGAAAACTTTGGTTCAACAGAGGTGCTTGAATAATATGGATGAACAATACCTGTCCGGTTGAATGAATTCGTTGACGCCTAGTTCTTGTCTTTGGCACTGGCTATGCAACTACAATTTCGCAAATATTGTGTATCATTTTCAGGTCATGTGGGACAAAGGAAAACGAAAAAGGTCGAATAGAATAAATGAGGCATGCATGACTTAGCTGAAAGGAAATGTAGTCACATTTCCAAAAATATTGAATTTCACTTTTTTGTTTTCAGAAGAGCAGGCCAGGCCTTTATACCGCCTTCACATTTCCAGGTTCGTAGCTACTCATGTTGGTAGCCAGTGAATCCGCTTCAAGGGGCACTCAAAATATACATGAGTTAAACTACCTTAATTCGAATGATGCAACACCAACCGATTTGACCATTGAAAGGAGAGCTACTTTGAGGAAAAGATGTCTTCTGCAACAAAATAAGTAATGGTAATAGGACTGAGTGGAGTCCAATTCGGTCTGTAATCATACGAGTGATAACAAAATCGGACGACCGCGCAGCGGGAGTCCGATTTGTTTATCACGAGTATGATTACAGACCGAATTGGACGACACGAAGTCTTATTACCAATTAATCATAAAAATTACAATTTCCGAGAAAAGAGGAAGGGCAAAGTTATAAAAGGGAAGGACATTTTGCATTAAAAGACTGACAAAGGAAGCGTAAATTGTTTAATGTCGCTCTGAAATTGACTACGATCAAAATGTATAGTGATTGTAACCAAGGTTGTGATTGGTTGATTTAAACTACAACTTTGAATGTGATTGGTTGATTTAAAATACTACTTTGAATGTGATTGGCTTATTGAACTGTCCGATAACAAACTGTCCAATAACAAACTGTCCGATAACAACTTGGCACGTGAATTAGTGGAAAATAGGAGTTTTTCAAACCAATCACAATCGAGGAAATCGTAATTTTTATGATTAAAAAAGTAAAGAAAAGAAAAAGAAAAGATAACGAAAAATCTTTAACAGGCTTTGATCTAAAACATGATCTGTGGTTTAAGGTAACCTGCGATCAGGCGTTCTCTTTTTCTTTGCTTTTTGCACCATGCTCCCACCAAATAAGAACCCCTGATCGCAGGTTGGGTGTAAGGAGGTAAGAATAGTTCAGAAATTAAAAAGAGCTTGAAGGTTCCGTCGAAAATCCCAACTGTGAAAATTATTTCTATTTATTATTTACTTATTTGCTTGTTTTTTTTTCTCTTTAGGGATCGGAGGAAGAGACCATTGCGGTGAAGACCACGAGGAAAAAACCCACGGAGAATCCATCCTAAGATATTGCTTCCACCAGTGAAACGTTTTCATCTTGCGGCTCTATAGACCGTCATAAATGAACATAAAACGCTCAAGAAGTAAAAAGTAAAAACAATGGTTTAAAGAAGTTATTTTGTCTAATTGAAAGCTTAAAAATAAAATTATTTTCCGAGGGATAGAAGGCAAACAAATAAAAGTAGTGGTCCAGGCGGAAAACTATAGCGTGCAGTAACTTCACTCTTTTCCAACAGGTTTACCAAATATGGTGCATTTTTGCACCCTGCTTTGAAAACCCACAACTTTCTCAAATCCCGGACTATGTTTGAAACGAACCATTATTATTGCCATATAATCAGTTGTTTAGACTTAAGTACCCTCTAAACTGGCCAAATCTCCTAATTTCCAATGAATATGACCTTTTATTGTTGTAAAACCAAACACGCCCCCGGACAACACCGTAAAATACGTAACTTTGTCTTGAAAATTTTAGGACAAAAATTCCTCTGAAAGCTAAAAGTCTACATTGCCAGCAAACTTCGACTCCACGTCGTACCATCTGTTCCACAATTTCCTGCTCACTTCTTTAGCAAGGCGTGGATAAGGCGTTTGATTTCGGTTGCTCCCACAGGTCTGTCATTTTCGCATTTGTGACCCAAAGGAATTATGGGAAACTTGTATACCGGGCGAGTGAAAGTCCGCCAATTTCCATTTCAGACATTTCTTAGAACCGTGTCGAGCCACCCGGTCCTGCTGACAAAATATTACACCGACTGCGTTATTTACAAGTCAAAACTCGAAGAAATTGCCATGCCAGGTTCCGGTATCCACGTACAAAACGACTAAAGACACAACTTCACTCAATGAATTGCCAACACTCGCTCGAACACTTTGAGCGGTACACTTCGTGTGAAATCGCTTCTCATCTCTGTCTGCTTTCAAAGGATTCCCTCTACCCATCAACCCAGCTTTATGATGCCAGGCAGGGGGCTTCTGAAGTGGAAAATGGCTCGAAGAACACACTTATAAATCAAATAAGCAACGAATTGTAGCTGCAGTGTTCGTTTAGAAATAAACGACAGCTAGCGTGACAAGCGTGACAACAAAGATAGAGCCTTCGGTGTTGTGGACCAGCGAAATCGCCGTGGTAACCCCTAATATGGAGTAGCCAGGTCGATTTGACCTCCTACCCTCCGAAAATTGCAAAAAAGGCGACCAAATCGACCGGTAGGGAAAGAGTTAAATCCTACTAAAAACCACTCATACGACTGTGCAGGAGACGAATGGTTTCCCAAGGAAAGAAGATGTAATGAGGGAGTAGTAGGGATCGCTTTGGTTACATTCATAACCATACAGAGACCCTTGTGTGAAGCCAGCAATTAACAAAATCTCCAGTGTTCTAAATCAGTTCAACCACATCATTGTCAACAGTGTATTAGCAAATGATGATTGCACTACTAGTGAGAGTCCTCAATGTCTTCGGGCTTTCTTAGGCTTTGCCGTTACTTAGTGCGTAAGAGAAGGCCTCTGGCTCTCAAGGAATGATTCTTTTTGGCTATCAGTAAATTAAAGCAGCAATTACCATATGAATAGCGAAATAAGAGAAACAAAGAGTAAGGTCAAACAGTATGATGAAAAATGCGACAAGGTAACCTAAAAGAGGCTTGCTTTACCACTTAGGTAGTCTTTTTTACTTTGGCTTCCTGCTTTCGTTAGCTTTCACAGTTATTAAGGAGTCCATTACTCTTTTTATAATTTCTCTTTCTTTATTGTAACTTGTTCTGTTAGGAGAAGGTTAATAAAGTTGTTGTTGTTAATGCATGCTAGTACTGCCAGTTGAGTATTAGTTTCACATATATTTTCAACCCTAGGAATCTTATAAGAGCAGGTCATATTTAACGACCTCAGGCAATGCGCATAACGTGAACAAATAGGCCCTAAATATCTCGAAATATGCAATGATTTGTGCACCGCAATTTCATATATATCTTATATATTCACATTTCTGAGAAACCAATTCAAAGTCAGCACTTTTAAGAGGGAATGGGAGTGAAAATGTTATTCTAGGAGAAGGTTGTCTAAGTTGCATTAATTATTTAGGAAATGTTTACTGTTAAGACTTACAACATCTGTGCAATACGTTCAGCGTCATTAACCATGTCGCTCTTCTTCCAACAACACAACGATTTTCAAGGCTCTTCTTTTGAAAGCAAACCGAAGCCAGATGTAAAGCTTAGTTTGCCAAAGCCGCTCTCACACATTTTGCACACATTTTGTATAGGATAGAAGCTAGTGTAAGCCGTGAAAGCGCCAGTGACAAGTCTAAAAACTTCAAAACGGTCTGGATCGAGGACAGAAGTCACAGCGCATTGACAAAAATGTGCAATTGTCACAGAGAGACTTGTTTCACGGAAATTTTCGGGGAAAACTCCCTCACCGCTCGTGAGTCAGAGCCTTGGTGATAACCATGGAACCGTGTCGGTGTATGGAATCATAACGACTGTCACGGTAACGAGTTTCGTTATTTTCAATAAAATTATTTATGAGCGTGAGCACTAACGAGCGTAATGAGGTATATTTTTAACATTTTGCTCGCTATTGTTTAGTATATATTCTATGTTAAACAATGCACCAAGACCGAAGTGAGAAATTATAAGCTGATCATTTGTCAAACGGTCATCGAGGTCATCCATAGTCAAGAATTACAATGGGAAGAATATAATCCATCTTTGTTCCAAAGGACAACGAATGTTCTCGTATATAGACAAGTAATTCTATTTTTCTTGTTTTCTGTGGAGCTCGTGTCACACCTTCCTTGATTACTTGGCGAAGGAAAGTTAAAGAAAGTCCCTTTGGTTTGAGTCAAGAAGTCAAGTATGCGTAAATAGATACACTTAATTAAATGATCTCAAGGAACTTTCGACGGTATGCAATCAACTAACTAGGGCAGCCTGATTGGCATACTGGCAGACAATGAAGTGCACGGCATTTATAATGAACGGCTGAGAGAACATATAATAATAATAATAATAATAATAATAATAATAATAATAATAATAAACTTTATTTCTATAGCGACAGAACAGGCCAGGGCAGATACTTAAAGGTCCAATGACTTACTTTCGATTTCGAAATCGATTACACAAATTCACATCTCCGCTGAAAACAAACTGCAAACCCTCTTGAAATTTGCACTTAGAAAGTTAAGTTGTCTGCAGTTTTTTAGGTGATGTTAGATAACAGTGGCAAAACATTTATTTGTCTCCTGGCACTGAAAAGAGTGATGTCATCTGAAAAGGACTAAAATAGACGGGGGTTTTATTTCAATAGTCGAACGCATCAAGAACATTGCCGAAGCGTTTCAGACATTGCCAAATGTATTGAATATTTGATCGTCAGTCACTCCGTCGGTCGTTGTGCAAGAGAACACTTCTTCAGCAGTGCAGTTTGGGAAAGAAACCAAACGAACCGGTGGTGAAAAACTGTAAGTATCCGTTTTGACAAGTTCTTGATTTAAGTTTCTCATGTTTAGAATCGTTTGTTTAAATTCCATAGCAAGAGCTGCTTCGGTGACAAAAAGGCAACCAAACACAATACAACGACCTCTCCGTTAAAAGAAAAGCTTGGCGCATCATTTCCGGACAAAATTTGCAGTCTTTCAGTCCACGGTTTCCACGGGGCCACAAATTGCAGGAACTCGAAAATGCCACTTCAGGCAATTGCGAAGAAAAGAGTGGAAGTCAATATCAGGAGAAAAAGCACAGGAGTTTATTCGGTTTACAAAAGAATTTGTTTCTATAAACTGACAGCCGCCATGAAGATCATGGAGTTGGCGCGCAGAGACTGTGCACAAGACGCTCGCAAGGAAGCGCAGCTGGTTTACTCATCAGCTCCGGGCGCTATAGCGAACTAAAAGAAGAAGAAACCATATTCCTGGTCAATAGACAGTTGTATTTTTGATACTACTGAAGAAAGGTGGGTTAAATTTCAGCTTTTGATGTGATTATACATGAAAGTTGTTCTTACTTTTTATTCAATCCTGTGCTTATCTACACGTGCTCACGGCGTAGTTCACTTGCGCTAACAGTTATTTCGTCAGCAAGAAGCAAAGAAAGATGAGACTACTCTTCTTTCAAACGTGTTATTCACTTATTTCGTGCACTGTACACATCCACCAATTTTTGTGGTCCCTGACCATCAAATTAAGCCGGAAATATAACCAAACAGTGACCGAAAGCGCCTAACAAATGTAATGTAATTTCTCAAGTTCGGGTCAGCATGTTCTAGCTGCGTAATGCCTTAAATGTTCCGAATTATCGATGCCTATTTGGTTTATCATCAAAAATGTCTTTCGTTGCTCACGTATTTTCTGTATTTTCCCAAAAGTAATGTATATATTATTTGCATTGATTTTTGACTTTTGATTTTAATTTTCAACGGGTACCTATCATAGTGCAGAAAAACCCGAGTTTTCATATCAGTAATCCCAGTGCTTAAGCAATTGGCCAGAGCCTGAAACGGATAAAACGTCGCCCTATTTGTAGGGTATTATTAAGAAAGGCACTATATATTTTTTAACTAGCAAATCGGTTTTCAGGAAATGACAAAACCATTTACTGTTACTGTAGGCACACTGAATTACTGCACAATCATATACTGAGTTGTTCTCCCCTTAAAGTAGTTAGAAAATTTCCTTCGGTTGAATATGTTAGTGTGTATTTATTTATCCAAGTTTTTCCATGAGCGTAAAGAAACACAAATGTAATCTTTAGAACAGATGGAAAGATGTCGTACAACAGTTCACTTTTCATTAAAGCTAAGAATGAAAGCGCTGTCCTTGACTGAATTCCGCCGAACTAACTCGCTGAAGAGGGACAATGTGGTTTCTCACGGCTGATTCAAAGGGCCTAGAATGAAAATAAACACGAGAAACTTGGATTGAATTCGCGCAAAATACAAATTACACTAATGAAGCAGTTACAAGATAATACTCAGGCAGAAGACATTTGATACGCTATTAGGATACAACCGAAGTGGCATTTTCTGCATAAAAGGTTGTGATTACTAAACACAGATATCAACGACTTTCAAAGGCCATACACTGCAGAGACAGGTTGGTTTATACTACGGCTTCGAAAAGAACAGGAGCTACTCTCATGATCTTTGCCTTGTTTTCAAGGGCTCGGCGCGGCAAGCTTGAGCTCAAGTAGAGAGGCGTTTATTTGAGATTTCAACAAGACGCATGCAAACCACGTGGCATGCTTATTTCGTTTCGTTTGGCAGCCGCTAACCTAGAACGTTCGGGCTCGATTGAAATAAACAACAAATGTGTATGCTTGACATGGGGACGTAAAAAATCGCTACCAGGGTCTTCACAACGACGTCTGGAGGGACAAAACGAAATTCTGAATAGCTCACTTTTAAAACTATTTGGCAATCCATTCTGTACACTTTCAGTTCCATCCCATGGCTTTGGAATTTTCTATCACTTTTGCATACAAGAACTTTGATCATCTCACTTTCCCAATAGTAAGTGACAAATTGTAATTACAGTTGATAAGAGATAATTTTCAGTAATAGAAAATACATTTATTGCACTTCTCCCACTTTCCTTGCGCTTTCATTATTCAATAAAAAACAGGCATGAGAGATCATTATGCGAGATGACCAGGATGCAGCCTAGTCGGTTAGAGATTGTAAATAATTTTTCCTTGTAATGACGACGGAGTCTAATTTTTAATTGCCGCGTACATATCTCTCACGCTCTTGTTGAAAACATCTTTTGCAAGTACTGTTTCCTTGCAACAGCAATCCCGCTTAAGGTGATTCCTTTCAATTGCATGACGCATCCTTACTGCGCATAATTTATGGTGTCATTTAGCGCACGCACGAGCGCGCGCACATTAGAAACATGGCGTATTTGCCTTGAAATTGAGCTTTGTCAGCCGAAATTTTACCTTTGCAGTCGTGTTGCAAAGAAACGAGCAAGGTGACTCCCATATTTTATTAGCGTTACTTAATCGTCATAGGCATACGAAAACATATTCTAAGGAGAAAAAAAGTTGAATAGTAGAAGTTGGATTGTTTATGTGTAAATGACGTGAAACTTTGCACTTGGAGTCAGGGAGGAGTATGAATTGATTACTTAGTGGTCCAATTCGCTTACATTATTTGCATGATCTGGCGATTTGAAATCACTATACTGAAAGATTATAGCCCAGAAAAACAATTAGGCTCCAGGTTTCACTACTATTCATAGTTTTGCTACATAATAACAATTTTTTTTCGGTTGTTCAAGTTTCGAACATTTCTCGCGCATCTCAGTAAAATCACTTAGAATAACGGGCATAGAGGGCGAAAACAAGCACGGTGACCCCATCTTTTTATTGTATTTTTTCAATGTCCTATGTATGACTATCAATTGTGCCAAGTTTGAAAAAAATCTTGATAGTACGTCATTTTCATGGGAATTACCTAAAACAAGGATAGAGTTGTTCAAAAGCTAATTCTAAGAATAATTCAAAAAGTTGGAATACTAATCCTTTTGTGTTGGCTGTCATTTCAGTTTGCCTTCAATAATGGCTGACCAGGCTCAACGGTTCCTTAATCGCGTTTTGAAAAGTGATGGTATCACACCAAGCTTGGACTTGGAAAACGCCAGCAATGTAAGGGTAATTAACAAAGCACTAATTAATCGGGATACTGTAAGTGTACCGAGTTATAAAATGTGTTAGATTTAAGTCTTTTTTTTTTCGTTTTCCTGTGCAGCAAAATGCACAATACAATTACGTGGCGGTGTTTTGATTGGGCAATGCACAAAAGAAGGCACTTTGTGGTGTTTTCATCGGCCAATGCACAATAGAAGGCACGTGGCGGTATTTCATCGTAGTCCAAAGTGCAAAGTATTGTATCATTATTGCACCATCAAGAGCCTTGAGCTACGTGACTCATAAATATCTTTCTGTTCAGCCTTTGTGGTGGACCGTCTTGCTTGGATTACTGAAGATGTTGCGATGTCTTTGTAAAGTTGTGAAGACTCGTGAAAAGGTTTGCCGAATTTTAGACAAGGTTGGAAGCTTCGCACGTGCTGTAAGTATCGACTCGAATTAGAACGTTGTGACAGTTCTATATTTAAAAAATCGCAGTTGTTTTGATGTAATTTGATCCGGATGATATCACAACTCGATCGCTGTTATGAAGACTTTCATCCAGTAGAGTTTGTCCGCGTGAAAAGGTTTGCCGAATTTAAGACAAGGTTGGAAGCCTCGCACGTGCTGTGAGTATCGACTCGAATTAGAACGTTGTGACAGTTCTATATTTAGAAAATCGCAAAGTTGTTCTGATGTAATTTGATCCGGATGATATCACAACTCGATAGCTGTGACAGTTCTATATTTAGAGACAAGTTGCAAATTTTTATTTTTCACTTGACGTCAGGAAAAACCTAAAATTAAACATTTAGATTTTTGACCTTCTTCAGGTAAATGACATTTTAGGGATATATCTGCTGGCTTTTTTTCAGCCAAGTAACACGCTTTGTTTTGAAAATAGAGCAGTTTGAATTTCGAGGTTTTGTTTACAATGCGTGACATCTGGATTACTTCTAAGAAACATGTCACATATACGGAAACGATTCGCCTTGTGTTTTCGAGTTTTGAATAACCAATATGTTAAAGGAACAGTATCCCGATTCTGCGCATGCTCAAAATTTTGATTTTTGTTCATCCTGTCGCGAAATCAAAATATGCGAGAAGAAAAAAATTCGTTCAAAAATCCGTTTGCATCTTGCTCAGTTGAGTTCAATATTACCCTAAATCTTCTCAAAATTATAGATTAATGATACATAGTTCTTGTTGGGTAGCAATTTTCGTGCAATCAGGATTTTTTGGAGTTGTTTTTAATGCCGTTGGCTGGAGGACCGAGAGGAGGAAAACGCTATGGCGCCGGTTGAAGGCTTCATTCTCCCGCCAGCTTCCACAAAACCTCAGATAATCGTTAAAGGAATAAGCAGAAATGGAACCAGCGGCATAGCAGAATATATACAAAAATAAAGCAATCCATGAGACATGAAAACGGCTAAAGGAATGGTGTCTGTATTCCACCGTTACAGCCTTCGCCCAGCATTTGCTGTCGCTGGAAATGCGAAGGAGAGCCAGGTAAAGTGAAATCTTCGCCAGTCATCCGACAAAATGTAAACAAACAATTATGCATGCGTAAAAATTCATAAGTGGAGTTATATTTGTCGTTATAAAATCATTTGGGTCTCTCCTCTCTTTTCGAACAACGGAAGCGCTAAATGAAGATCACAATTTGTTTCGCGTTAGTTAATAAAGAACGTGACGAGGTTTTCGCAATGCGCAGTAAGCGGCACGTTTGAAAATTAGGAACGTTTGGAAATTTTCTTAGCGGCGTTTCATTCCATGTTCCAACATAATTTTTACATGGTTTTAAAGCTTAA
>JAEMWC010000366.1:700000-757500 GCA_016490735.1 Pachyseris speciosa
ACAAAGGACTGGGCGTGAAGAACGATTTCTCAGGCATGGTAATCGAAAATGTACAAAGAAGTATTACCACAGTTTAAAGAAAAGCTCACTTCGAAACATTATTGGAAATTAATATAAAATAGAAATGTACAATATGTTCAAGACAGAAACCCACCTATTAAACAATAATCAGTTATGTAACTTTATACCATGCGCAAATCTTGGCAAAAAGAAACTTAACCTTCAACGTAGACATGACAAATAAATCATGAAGTTTAAAACTGTGTCCACAAACGGAATGATGTTTAGGGAGAAAAAAAAATCTCTCCCCTATTAGCTAATAATGCGAACCGACTAGAGGGAATCACATGCTTTCAAAACGTAAAACTGACAAGGTTACCAAGGGTGAACTTTGGTCCCATAAACAGTCGAGAAGATTTTGAAGCGAGTGAGGAAACCTTGCATTACCACCACCCGTTAACACCATCAAGCCACAGTAAGCAGCTTCTGATTGGTTCCTTTTTCCTGAAGACAACGAGGCAATCCAAAAACCTCAAGGGAGGTAATGTAAAATACGCCGTAGATTGCGTTCCACGCGCAACCTGGGGAGCGCGCCGAAACTCCCCAAAGAGCCCCTTCTGTAGATGGATAGCATGGGGAGGAAAGGCGGGAAACATAGTTTTCCCGCCTTTTCGCTCCCATCCCACCCAAGTCTTAGCAGTTTTTAACGTTCCCCCAGGTTGCGCTCGGCATTAAAAACCAAGATGGCGGCCGTTCAATTCGATAATCACACGAGAAAATTAGGGCACTGTAAAGAGTTTCAAATGCGCTGAGACTCTGTTAAACGAGGAAAAAGCGATCAACAGTTAGACTCTTCCGTAAATTCAGTCAGATATTCAATATTCAATTGAGCACCAATTCATCTCATGTTTCGATATTTAGAAACATGAGTATGCTACTGAGCTGACTTATTGGAATGTGCGTTAAGAAAAATTCTAGAATTAAGAAACCGAATATCAGAAATACATAAAATCTGCAAAACTGCAAATATACAGCCCTCGACACGGATGTGGGTGCCATTCTGCAAGCATTTTCGTAAATGCTGGCCACGCGTGAATTAACCATGCGCGGCGTGTTGCAATATGTTAACGATATCTATCCCAAAATAAACGTATAGTGATTACGACTTCCCGCTGACTGGCCTTTTAGTTCCCGCAGTAATGGAAAAAACAATGAGCTTTATACAAAACAAACCCACCGTGTGGTAGATGTTAAACAAACTTGATCATATTGGTTTTAAAGCTTAGTAGAATGAAATATAAATTGCAGGTTCATTTAATATAGCTTTGTTTTCGGAAGAGATTTGTAATCGGACACTCGTCACCGGAGGCGGTATATACCAGACCTTTATAATACAAGTGATGAGTGTTAATCCGATAAGAGCATTATCACTCATTTAAAAAAAAAAACAACAACACGAATCACCCTTATAATTAAATAACACTCTGTGTTGAAAAATAAACTTGAACATCTTCAAGCGTGAACCAGTTATGAAGTTAATTGTTCCGAAGACAAATGAGTTATTGGGCCAACGCCACAGGTAGCTGACTCTGATACGATTTCACCGACCCGTGGATTAAGTACCGTACATTCTTTTAGGCCCGACAGCCCAGCCGAGACTGAACGCTTATTTAACAGTAATTAGAGGCTAAAGACGTTCTTAGGATGTTCTTAAGCAGCTGATGCAGCTGAGCCATTAGAGTAAATTAATGTCGGCATAGGCAATCATTAATGATGCAGTTGGGAACATATCTGTGCGTTACTTACGGGGTGTACTTGCTTGTATTATGGGTCAGATGGACTACGCAAAGGCAGGTAGGGAACTCTTTTTTCATCCCCGCTTTTCATTCTCTGTTCATTCACTATAAACCTTTACCAAAACGTATGAGAACTAGCAACCAAAAAAAGAGTGGAAAATGTGTTAAAACCCCACAAGTAAGTAAATTACCACGAAAAAGCACTTCAGTTGCAAAGGAACTTAACACTGTTTTGATTTGGTAATTGGTTTTGTTGATTACCACTTGAACATTTATGTTTACTGACATAGGCTAAGTCACCTCAACTCTTATTTCAGTCCTCTTCAAAGAAGCTGCGCAGTTCAAAATTTAAGGAAAATTTTGGGTTTAAAAATGTTCGAACAGATAAAATAAGAGCAAAACAATACTGGCCAAAAACGCAACTTTCAGATTTATTTGTTCCCTTGATGCTACAAACTTTGACTGTGTGAATGCAAGGAAAACCTATTGGACAGTGCTTTCTTCTGAGACTGTTTATGCTTTAATGGTATCACAAATCCAGACCGTTTTCATCCTTCTGGGTGAGAGGATCTACAATCTTGGTCAAAACTGTTGAGAAAATTGAGCTTAGAAGCCCTTGTACGAGCAAACAATAAGCAACTGAGTTTGAAAGCCCACGTCCCTCCTTCCCTCCCCAATTCAACGTTGTTTGCTCCCCCTAAGCGTTTCCCTGGCAATGGCGGCTTCCCAAATTCAACATTGAACAGGGGAAGGGGAAGGGGAAGGGAAAGGGGATGTTACTTTAGGAATAATGTTTACCCACACATATTGGAGAACAATTTGTGGACTCCAATGAAAAGGCCTATTTTCCCAAGTAGTTTTTTTCCAAGACTGTAAGTTTGAATCGTGATTGCATTTGATCGTTGGTTTGAGGCAAGTCTCTGGCACGTTTTGACGTTCTTTAAAAAAAGTAGACATCAGAGGCTCCTTTCTAAAAGTTTTCATTTTTTAAGAGATCAACTAAAAGTTCAGTAAAACTCAACAAGTTCAAGAAAGCACCTTTTAGTAATCAATGTTCTCTAGCTACGAACGACACACGTTACTTGTTCGGTGAGTTTCACAGAATTATACGTATTTTGAGTTCTTTTGTTTTGACTTTAACGTTTCTAGCCCTGGGGGTCTTACAACGAAAACACTGAATAATTCATTGCAATTTTCCCCGACAAAAATTGTAATGACGGTTGGAATGCAAGACGTTGAACCGTTCGAACTCTAATTTGGCTTTTTGTTTGCCGGTTCTGGCTGCCAGATATAGACACTGCACATCCGACTGGTTTGCCGACTCCACATACACATCTCTAAAAGCTTAAGCTACTAAAGATAACATTATAATGTTGTTGAATCAGTTTGAAGCGACGAACAAAATTCCGGTATTATCACAGATCGTCCGTTCTTTTATACGTCGCCACAACGTCGCTCTTAGTTTGCAGAAAGGTTAGACAGAAATCACTGCAACCTAAAGACATGAGAGTAAACACGTAACAAAAAGGAACAGTCTCCCTCAACGCCAGAGAAGTGGCCATCACTACCACCATTGCATCCTTTGAGAGCGCAACGGCAGCACTTCACATGATTCCGCAGAGCAGACACGCGGTGAAAGATTACTTGATGGAATTATCTGTAACGTTTCTGCTTTATTTGCCCATGATAAGCAAAGACCACCCGGGTTTTACTGATCACACTGTCAATCTTGGTTATGATGAAGTCTGAAGAGGAAACATCATTCACATGCCAATAGAAACGGAGGTAAGTCATTGTTGATAACAGCGAATTTGATTTCTCGCGGGAGATAAACGGACGCTTCAAGGAATCGGCCTAAAAACTCATAGGTTGACGTATAATAAACTATGAAGAATTTGAACTTCTTCTAAGCTGGTAAAACGAAAATAATAGTAAGCATGATCAGATAATAGTTGCCAAGTGGCTATTATCCCAGACAACACCTCAAAATATTGTCAAAATTTATATTCTATAAATTCTCGTCCCCAGTCCCCTCCTTAGTCTGGTCCCTTCGTCGATCGGCAGCGAAAACCGTCAGGCAGAAGCCCATTTCAAGCTTCTTTCCCACAAAACTACAAGGATTCCTCAAGTTAAGGTAAAATTAAGCCCTATTATACACTGCTACACTTAAACCATTATATATGGGCCTTTCTTTCTTGTAAAAGAAAACGTTTCACTCGGTTTTACTATACCCTACGAAAACGTGTTTTCGTGTTGTGGCCGTCATTACTGATCGTGACTTGCAATCTTAGTGAGCCAAAAAATAATCTGAAGGGGTAGGACTGTGCTCGGACCTTTAACAGATAAAAGACAATTTCGCTTGCTAACACTAGAAATGGAAAACAAAAACAATACCACTTACAAGGTGAAACGAATTGAAATTCTTCGCCTGAATTACATCTCGCTCAACCTCCAAAGTACATTGGTGGACGTTAACTCGCAAATGCCATTCGAGTCTTCTTTCCGAACAGAGCTGTACGATGTTTACAGTATAAAATGGAAATAACCAATACATAGCTTACGAATTAGATTTCTTCGAGGAAATAACTTCTTCTGGAAATAGCATGGCTTCCCGAAGCCACGAAAGCGTAATACACCTGTCACTGTAGCCCCCCCTTCCCCAACCCCGGGGAAACATGGGGCATGGTTGGGGGATTAATTCATTTTTTAACGTTGCCTTCCTAGAGAGGTGAGGGATTAGTACATTTTAACTTTACTTTGCCCTGTGGGATGGGGGATTAGTACATTTTAGTCCGTTGCCTTGCCCGAGCAGGAAGGAGTAACCCGGTTGGAAAGGGGTCTGGAACGAGAGCCTGGTAACAAGACAGTTCGCTGCCATATTGGAAACTTGCTGTCTTCTTCAGCGATGGACGAACGAAAGGTACAGACAATCTGCTGAATTTCATTTGTTATGAATGCCCATCGATTCTTCTTATTTCTAGGAATATAACAAACGTTCACAATCCTTTTGTTTCTGGCAAAAATGTCTTGATTTCGCGGTCGCTCTGTTTTTGTATGCCCAATTTATTCAAATTGAATACATCACTTTCTTTCTGAACAATTCGTTCAAATTTTTGTTTTTGCTTCGATTTTGTTCATGGTAATAAAGTGCTTTGTTTCCCAATCCATTTTATAGAATCACATGATGATTCAGGAGATGACATTGTTTATCCCTGTGGGCGGCCAAATCGTGAGGAAAACACGATAGGATGTGACAGTTTGCATTGCAGTGTGAATTGGTATCATTTTTCGTATGCAGGGATTGATATAGAGAATGTGCTGGAGGGAGAATGGCTGTGCATTTCCTGTCGGAAAAGTTGAAGACATAATGGACTGCTTTGTCTCCTTTTATGGTGATGTGTCCTAGAAAATTTGGCACTTGTTCCATGTGAAAATGTGTTGACCAAACGTTGAAGTATTCAAAACTAAATGTCAATCACACTTCTGAAAGTAATACTACGGGTTTAGACAAGGAGTTTTTTGTCCCCTGTATGTGGAGGATTATCCTGATTTTGGTAGGGATTAAGCCCCTGTATGTAGGGCATTATCCTTGTTTGGTTTGCTCTGTGGCTAATGCCGCATGTTTCCCCGGGGTGGGGGTTTACAGTAACAGGTGCATAAACGAAAGCAAAATGAACAGCGTTCAAGTCAACCTTGACTAAAGATTTATCGTTTGCACCTCCAAACACTTGATGCTCAATAATTTCAGTAAACTTCACTCCACGTGTGAATCAATGACACGTGTCTAATAGGGGTTTGTAATTAGATGAGCCATACTGAAACATCTCTCCGAAAACAGTCACATGATGGCCAAAACAGAAGAAAAAAAAAAGCCGCTGATAACCCAACATTTGAATACACTGAAAACAACTATGAATAACAACTATGATCCAACTATGAATACACTGAAAACAAGCAAAGACAGGAAACACTATTTAAACGGCCTGTGTGGCAATAAGGAAACAGGCACTTAGCGGAAAATAAACACAAGTGTGTTTTCACTTTCCAAACATGCAAATTATAACTCGCACACGCTCAATAGCTGATGCGAACAGACACCATTTTTTAAGCTGCTCTCACCACTAAGAGCATAGGCAGGTTTTCACAATACACTGTCGAGTATTAATCTGATAACAACTTCATCCCTCCTCAGTTTACCGTAACGGGCGGGACGCAACCACCGTCAGAACATTCCATGCTTGGCAAAGTCAACACTTCGTTCAGGGTAAATCACTCGAGATTAATTGCTTGTACAAGGGGCAAAACCAAGATAACCCTTAAACAATCAGCTTTTGAGATTAAAACTCCATGGTTGATAAGATAAACAAAATCCTTCGAACGTGAAACCTATTGAAAGCCAACACGGTTGGTAGTTGACCTTGTAAATAAATTGCATAAATTGCCGGCATTAATCTTAGTAGCCTTTACACGGGCTGTATTTCGGGCGCTTTTTGGCGAGCGAAGGGCGCTCTCGCGGCTGGCCGCGTGACACCACAAAAGAGAGCTTGCTCACAGGCTATAAATTTGGTGAAATGAAGAGTGGCTGATAGCTATAAAGAGACCAAACGGTTCGTATTCTTTGCGGTTAAATTCGTTGAAGGGTGAAATTGGTACCCGCCTGAAAATATTAAACACGCATTTAACAGTGACAACTATGGTCAGTTTGCTGCAATTTGGCTTTGATTACAAACACCGGTGATCTTTGTGTTTTCTTCTAGTAATCGGCTAAAAGGATAAATCGCCTCCAGGAAAATGACTTTCTTCCTGTTAATGTAACCTTTCTGCCTAGGGCCGGATCGCACTTGCGGACAAGTTTGGCAACATTTGGTGAATTCTAAACGATCAAACATTTACATCTTACATCGTGTTTGATGAGTATGTTTGACCAGCCGCCCTCGATCTCAACTTTGCATTGAACAAGTCGGGTTTTTAAGAAAATACACAACGTTTTTTATTTTGAAAAACATGTTTTACACAAAGTGCAAAGTTGTTGTTACGTCTAATTAGCATTCTCTGTACACTATAAATTCAACTTTGTACTTTGTGTAAAATTGAACTGAAGATGACAGAAGAACTGTTGAAACATGTTTTTCAAAATCCAAAACGTTGTGTATTCCATAAATGTCTGCTACTATCCAGACCTTAAAACTGCTTTCCATGTCTGATCTAGATGAAACATTTTCATCCGACATTTCGCGTTTACGAACAAATGTTTGTGTTGGCGCAGTGGTGAGAGCGCTCACCTTCCCGGCACCAATGTGTCACGACGAATATTGAGCGCGCTATGATTACATTTGGGCATTGTCACAATGTGTTGAGTAATTAGGTAGATTAGCTGGCTAAAGTGAGTCCGCTACTTTACTCAACTGTGAAACGTTTGCGAGTTTCTATTTTTTTTTTTTTTTTGAAGATGGACCGAGAATCAGAAAATTACGGCTCATAGACAAAGTAAAATTCCACAATTCAACCCAATAAGAGCTGTTTGACCAATTTTGCTTTTTGTTTTAGAATAATTGCTAATTGCTACTTGAACAACCTGCCCAGCAGGCAAAAATAACACAAATACAAAAGCTTTTTGTTTTTATAATAATTGCTTTGTCTGATTTCAGAATAATACCAAGGTATAGCAAAATAAAGAAAGCTATTGAGATCAAATTCACCACACTTCATTTTCCTTGAACAGCCTGCCCAGCAGACAAATATAACACAATTACAAAAGCGTAACATTTTAAACAACGACCATGAATCGAAACGCGTTGCCCATCAAATAAAATACTGATTAGCAAAGCAAAGCATTTCCTTTACTTGTGTTGAAGTGGACAATTTCACCCTGTAGCTATTTCAAACAAAATACATTTTTACAAAATCACATATTGAATAATAAAATCTAAGTGCTCTAACAATAACATGATTTGTTTACCGCAAGAAATATTTTTCATTTTTTTTTAACAGACCAAAAATTCAATTACGAACTTAGAGAGCACCTGTGGTTACACCAATACTGGTGTTAATTTTTAATTAGGCCATCATTAAGGGTGCGTTTCTTTGGGAAAATCCAAATCCGGATTCTTGAATCCAAAAATGGATTTTGCGTTTCTTTACTATAATCCGAAAACGGATTATGAATCTAAAGAATCCACCCTCCGAGTGGATACATTAGATCAAATCTAAATCCGGATTTTTAGGATTCATGATCCGTGCGTTTCTTTGGGGAACAGATACAAAAAGTAATACTTTTGGCAAGCGGTCGTCTTGTGGGAATCCGCCATATTCTCGCTATTTTATCAGCTGGGTCATGGCAAACGATCAAGGTGAGTTTATCATGAAATTGAACCGAAATTATCCACCCTGCTTGTATTTTCAAAGTTTTTATGCATGTTGGGGTTGTCACGGCTAATGAAAAATAATCCATTTTCGGATTTTTCGTTTCTTTGGTGGTTAAGAATCCGCATGATCTCGGATCAAAAATCCAATCTTGGATTCTCCCAAAGAAACGCACCCTAAGTAAGTGGGCGACCTTTCAGCTGGAACTCAGCTAAATTGGTTTTCGCTATATTATTTTTGGTTTCTGAAACGGGCCAATCACAAAGATGGAATAAGGCTTAATTAAAAGCTAGACAGAGGAAGTCTCGCAGTTTAACATGTGCTTCGAAACAGCACACAAAAAGAGCGAGGATTTGTGGCAATCGTTCTGAAAATATCAAGAAGTAAACCGCGGTGAGTACAACTTGAATTGCGCGAGAGTTCGTCCGTTTTGCATTCTACAGTTGTCCAGAATATTCTAGAATTTACCCTTGCCAATATCTCAGCATGGCCAGTCGCTCCGTACTTGTTTACAATCACGGCTTTGGGTCCAAACTGAATCGACCCTGAACAAACTGTGACCTGGCCTAATCGTTTTGAAACCCCACGATCGAAAAAACAAAAGCAAAGCGATTCTACGATCGGCTTTTGATGTGTTCCAAAAATTTGACTTCCAAATATTCACCGTAGTTTCAACATGGTTTTAGTCGCTGTAGCGAAGCCGGTCTCAACTTAGCGCGAGGAAAGCAAAAACAAAAAAACATTTTCGTTACAGACAAATTTTTGATCGTTTATAGCCAACTCTGCCAACAGCGCTCGCAACGGTGGGAGAAAACAACCGATTGAAAACATATAATGTCGAAATTTCAGCGATAATACGCGAAATTGTTCTATGGACTCACTTTGTCCAGTCTTTGGTCAAACGTTGTCCATTTAGCCACCGAACAGCAAACACGACTGTTGGACGAAAATGTCGGAACGTTTAGCCGGAGCCGTTTTAACCTCAACAAATTTTAATAGGTGAACAGGAAGCGTTAATTGTCAAAATATTGATCTCTACTTTGTGGGCAAAATCTTGTTTTTTTTAGATGGCTTTCAATTACATTGTTCTCGACCATTACACGTTGCCACCTAAGTTTTACTTTGGCGCAAACATTTGCCATAGTTCGTGGCTTTGTTTCATTTCCAAAGGTATCCGAGAATTATAAAATTACATCGACACTACACTAAGACTCAGTTCGAAATCAAAGTTATGCCCGGTTCTCTTCCTTAAACTGTATGACGTGTATCACTAAATATATAAAGATGAGAGAGATTACTTCAATTGTAATAATTACATTTTGGATAAACAGTACCACGCTTTGGAATTGTCAGTAAAAGGCGTCAGTTTCTACAATGACCAGTTTACAAAAGGTGTCAACAAAACAAAGGGCGAAACGAAAGGCATGTTTTCATAAAATCTTTCGTTTTATTTATTTTCATGAAGAGAGTTAAGTGATATCTCAGTAGTTCTAAATAAAACCGTCTTTTGTCATAGAATCACATTATCTACCTGCTGATTTGTCTACGGCAATGTCAGACACTTAAAAAAAAAAAAAACAGTTGAATTCTGTCGTTACAACAGCGCCTAGAATATTTGAGATAGAATAGACGCCTCTATTCGCAGGGAAAAATAAACAATAAACCAACAGGCGATATTGAACTCGCAGTAGAGTATTTGTTTACCGACAACGATTCGTTTGTAACATATGAAGTACATCTGCTAGTTCGTGGGCGCCGGCACATAACATCTTTTTTAAAAACAAGCAGTCTATCATAACTTAATTATTGATTGGCTTGCTTCTCGCAGTCAAAACATTTCTGTAATTTGCGTAAGCTTGCGCTTTAAATAAAAATTGACGGCACGCGGGTGGCTGTTAACGGTGAAGAGGATTCGTGCTCCTTCTGGTTTATTAAGAAATACCAAACTGTGGCTCAGTTAAACTCGGCATACCCTTCTGGATATATTTACTCAGTCAAACTGATAACTGCACTCAATAGGTTTTTCGTATTTTTAACTTTCACTTTGACTAGGTAACGAAAATCTATCGACACCACGTAAAAGAAAACCTAAAAATTGATGGTAAAATGGCCACGTTTGAAATTCACATTTTGCAAAATAGCGAAACTATGGTTCTACAAAGTCGGGAGATTTTACAGTCACGTTTGTAGGCTGTTTGTGCCCCCCCCCGTCCCCCCTGCATACAAACGTCTACAAAATTTCCCGACTTTGCGAAGCTATAATTTTGCGAATTTCAAAGACAAGACTCCTAAACTCGGCTAATTTTTTTTTATTTTAAGGTGCTCTTTCCAGCGGTGCCGACAGATTTTCGTTACATGGCCAAACCGTGAGGTTTCCTTGACAAACACAAAATTACGGCTCGCGGAAGAGAGGAATTTCATAACGTAAAAACAGGAAATTATAACCCGTGGAATATAGAAGACACACGCTATAAAAAATTAATATATGTATTTAGCCAAGACTAAAAGCGGAGCTCCAAAAGCATTCTTTTTCTACTGGCATTTACATAGAGTCTGCTTGTCATATCACCCATCTGACCTCACTCAAGCTACAGACCCAATGCTGTAAAAAATAGTATGGAAAGGTGATCTGAGCCAGTGGCACAGTGGATTTGGACCCTCCAGTCTAGATCTGCTTGTGGATCAGATTTGGACCCCCTAGTCCAGAACTGCTAGCAGATATGAACCCCCTTTTACGGATTTGGACCCCCTCCCCCCCCCCTCCCCCCTAAAAACAAGCGTTCTATTGGGTAAGGTAGTGAAAATTCCTTTGCAAATTGAGTTTGGAGATGTTAAAGAGCAAAATAAAAATATTGAGGTAGGTTTTTTAAAATAATCTTTAATACTTTGTGTGAAAAAGAACCTGCAACGCTAGTTTGCATCTATAAATTTTTAAAACAAAACATTTATTACCATCTTAGAGCAATACCTAAGGACAGGTCTGTTTCCCCGTTCAACTGTAGGCTACTTAGTTACGGTTTAGAGCCACTAGAAATTGGTGGAGAAGCCTGGTGAATGCTATTTTGAATCAGTATCCGACATCAGATATATAGTGATTCAGATCATCACTTCATAATGAATGCAATTTCAGTTATCCAAAGCCTCCAATGAGACAGTTGGAAATCAGAACTTGTGTATCCTCTGGATATATGTATGCCTCAAAAAAATTATGAAAGAAAGATACATGGAAATCAATAGAAATATTTAGATGATATGCATTAAGACCAAGATATTTCTTTTGATCAGTTACTTCTTGATCTTGCTATCCAAAAAAACTGCTTGCTGACATTAAGCTCATCAATCAATGCACCTACAGTGATTTCAAAAAGAAATCCAGCTGCTCTTCTGGCCAGCCAAGTGCAAGACTAAGCAACTTGATAATAAAATATTGGGCATTTGGTTGATATCACTATCAAGGTAATTAACAATGTAGTATGAAGATTTAAGGTAATGATTCACCAAAGCAAAAGTGCTGGAAATCCGTGTTAGCCATCTTAACTTGATTTTCTATTTTGCAAGAAAGGTAAGGACTAGTCTCACATTTCTCCATGTACATTTGAAATTGCACAACATACTTCATCAAACATCAAAAATCCCATTAAACATTAATGCAAAATGTCATTCAAACATCCCACAAGATTGGTGTGACCAGCTATGAATAAATTTAATTGAAAGACTGCATGCAGGAGAAGGAAGTAAATTGATGAGAAAGAGCTTACTTTCAGTTTAAGTTTAAGTTTAATAATTCCTTTTCATGCGAATACATCTAAGTTGATACAAAAAAAAAGTGGGCTATTACTGTATTACACATTCTAAAAACTAAGAGGTGAAATTCAAACGTGGCCCAAAGCTAACCTAATCAAATTAAATCGCATTTTTGTCTCTTACAAGTCACCCCTGCTTTGAGATTGACACTAAATTACATACTTGTCACTCACAACTACATCTGATTTAAAATTGACACAAATAATGTGATAGATAGGACTTAAAACTGCTTAAAGATGGTGCATGCATGATGTTCCATGGAACACCATTCCAGTCTGGTATGTAGCGATTATAAAAAGAAAAGCTGAAGGCCACATATATATATATATATATATATATATATATATATATATATATATATATATATATATATATATATATATATAGCCAGGCCAAGCCTAGAATCGGAACCGTGCACACTCTCACCGAGCAACTTCGCATGGCTTTATTTGGACCAGTTTAATTTGTGTCCAAAACAATTGAGCAGCAGCAGGGAAAACGAAGAGTTTTCGATAGCAAACGTTTGCAAAAAAAAGACAGACATTCGTGAGTCCTAACTACTTTCAGATGAAAGCGTAACGGAATTCAAAGCGGATAAAAAAATACACTACCAGCGAACAAAGTACGATGCGAGTGTTTTGCTCGAAGAAGGAGAGGGTGGAGAAATTAAACAAGACTAGCTTGTAATAAAAATAGCTTGTACTGATTAATCTAGAAAAATCGGTATTTATTTTGACATAAATGCCCGTAGAAAAGACAATAAAGGGTAAAAACTGATCGTTAAGAGCAGTCAACAGGAATTGACCGCGGTTCAAAAACAACAGAACAACAAACATAAGTATTACAAGAAAACAAAGCACAATACGAATAATATTGCTTCGAAGATTCTTGGAGAAGGTGGAGAAATTAGACAAGTAACAAAAATTGCTTAGCAATTTTGACATAAATGTCCGTAGAAAAGACAAAAAAGAGGTCCACACCTGATCGTTTAGAGCAGTCAACAGGAATCACTGAGGCAGCAATCAATCGGAACGCGACAGAGCTGAATAATATATAATAGCGCCATTTCCCACAAAATCTTTCCTTGGCTGACACAAAACGCTACAGAGCTTTGATAGTTTTACTGGTACTCCCCATGTCTTCCTAAGAACCTTCTTCAATTAACGATTCTCAGTGGCAAAGCGTCATAAGTTAACGAAGAAAGCGCTTGCCAAACCACACCAGCATTTCTCTCGCAGACCCGTTCACTATAAAAATTATCAAAGCCAGCCCAGCCAGTCAACCCATTTCGGTGTTTGTAACATCCAAACGCTGATTCTTACCGGCTCAAACAAATTAAGACGGCATGTTTATAGACGGCGAAACTTAATATTGTTGTTTACAGGCCGCATTCGACGAAGATCTCTAAAATGTTTTTCAAATGACGAGTGAAGCGCGCTGGTCCTTGACATTTTTGACAGCATTTTGACAACTTTATGTCAGATTTTGAGACGTGCACGTGCACATGCATTTGAGCGGCTTTTTTTTTACTCGAGCTTGAGTTCCGCCTTTAATGCTTAATTTTACGAGGACTCATTGTGATTAAGTGTTATTAAGATAAGGGCAAAAGTTTCTTAACGTTGTTGAGGTACCAAGGTCTAAAAACAGTCAGCCAAGCCGAGTAAAAACACTCGTTCGCTTGCAAAGAAAACAACGTAACAAAAAAAACAAACAATTCAACTACTTCTTTACGTCCAAAACGAGTAAGATGATTGTTATTTATATCCATTCGAGAGAAAAAGACAAGTTTCATTACTGAACAAAAGTAACAACGATTAAACCAAATGTTAAGCTTCTATTTATTTAATTTACCTCACTGTCCTGCGCTGTGTTGTAGGGGTTTCTACCACTTGAAAATACGTAAGCTTCAGTAAAGTAAAAACAAGCGTCGACAAAAATAGCAAACGGTTTGTCCAAAGAAAGAGCTTCTTGATTTTAATGCGAAAGACAAACTTGTTTTGCTCAAAATAAAGAAACCAACTGAATGTGAAATTACGAGCCGCAGAAAGCGCGCGAAAAATTTAAAAGCCTCGATTTGGTTTGGGTGTCCCACACCTGGCTTGAGCCGTCCTCGATGAGCTCTTAACTTGAGCCCGCTATATGGTCACGTGCAGTGGTCAGCGGATACCTTGTTTTGACAGGTGTCAATTGGCTATAAGATGGATGTCCAGTATCAAAGACGTACGCTGTAAAGTAGCTGGCCAGCTGGGCCAGGTGGAGTATAGCCGCCATGTTGGATTATTATGATTATTATTAGGATATTATTAATTATTGGGCGACTCCGTCGTCTTGCGTTCGCGCCCACGAGCAACACCGCTAGCCATTTTTACCATGAGAAAAGCAGTTGACGGGTTTCTATAGATATGGTGCTCCGCTTGGCGGCCCTTCGGGCCGCCGGAGCTCCTCTAATAATTCAATGCAATGCAAGCTATTTGGATTTTTTTGGCATTGTTCACAACGCAAAGCCAAGTTAACGTTTATCGACTTTACACTCTTTCTTTTTATAAGAATATTGTTTTTTCGACCCAGGCTGAATATTCCTATTTTTCTGCCGATTTTAGGCTGAAAATATTCTTCTAATATTCTTAATTACAGGTAGCGTATTGGGGTATCAATTATAAGTGTTTGGTGTCTAGATCTGTATCGCGTTACATTGTGCACGTGCTCCATCGCTGTTCGTTGCAGTCAGTTAAGTCAAGATGTCACATCAGACGACACTTGCCTTTTTGGCTTTAAAAAAAGCATTTCTCACAGAAATGCCGTGATGGAGACAAAAGTACCCGATTTTGTTTCAACTGTGTCAAAGACAGTTAAGAGCAAGTGAAACAACACATAAAGCGGTTATAAACATGGTGAAGCAATGCATTTTATGAAATCTGACTTGACGTTTCGTATGTCCCAACAAACATTTTCAAAAGTAACCGTTATGAGATTAAACACTATCTATATTCAAAAAGAAATTGCGAGTGATCTGGGTAACACTAAAAATAGCAGTGACATGTTAATAAAGTGACAGCTTGTCACTGGTGAGATTGCATTCAACGCCGGGTTCAGTTCTTGTATAAACAAGGTTTCTTTTATTAAGCGGCCGTCGCTTAGCGACGAGCCGCTTCTTAAATTACCCGTTTTTTTTTTTTTTTAGTTTTTTTTGTCGTGGTGTCCGTCGAGAGGCCCGTGCCCCTCTCGGCCAGAGGAAGAAACAATGGCATAAGTAAGTAAATAATTTCTACTAGCGATGCCCGAATTTGAACTCGCACCCTTCAGATCTCGACCTCGGTCCCTTATCCGATTGCGCTAATGAGACATCTCTTACAGTTACTAGCGAATTTTGTAGTAAATAAAGTCATTAGCTCGGTCACGCATCGTCTCTTTAAAAGCCTTTCAATGCTCAAGGGTTACAGAGGAAAGAAATGTTTTGTCAGAATTGAATTACTGCAATGTACATTCAGTAGGAAAGGAATTTATTTAAAAACGTTTATTTTGAGCAGTATTTCACAACACCGATAACTTAACTAAAGCTACTGGGAAGACCGTAAATGTTTTTAAACTGAACTTGTAGATTTTAGTGGCCATAAAATACAGGGATCAGAGACGGAAATGGCGAAATCCTTTCAAAAAGAAATGTTTAGTCAGAATTATAGGAAATGAATTTATTTGAGCGTTCCTTTTGACCCGGTTTTGAAGATAAACAAATATTGACCGAGTTAGTGATGGTGCAATACCGGAAGTACTACCGGAAGTGAAATCAACCAACACAGCTGTTTTTGCGTGGCGTTGTTTGAACATAGCTTAGTAGTATTGGAGATATCGGTTATCGTCGAGAAACAGGTCAACGTATCGAAGACGCAGATTTATACTAAAACTTCGCTTTCTTCGAAGTTGTCATGCAAATCGAAGAGCCAGTGTTTTGTCAAACTTCGGCTGGCCTTGGTTTCTCACGTAGCGAATATCCATAGAATCGGTTGAGTACTTTTCCGTGTTAAATTGCAAAATAGGTTTACAGCTTAAGCGTTGACAAAAGAAAAAAGAAAAACAAGTGAAAAGGAATAGAAAAAAAAAAGAGATCAAAGAAAAAAAGACTTCACCCTATTGAGGCTTGAACCACCGACCCTAAGCAGCCATTACATTACGAAGAGAGCACACTAACGCACTAGGCCACCAAAACCTTCATTAAATGGTTGATGGTGACAAAAATTGAATTACGATCAACTTTAACTTATCCTGTGCATTAATCCGGCTCGGATGGTCAAAAAGGCCGCTTCTAATTCTCGCAGAATTTCTTGTCTTACAATGGTAATCAGTTTTTCCTGACGCGAGGATTTCAAAGTGATCCCATTTCATATTATGTCCAGTAGTCATAACATGATTGGCAATAGGTGATGTGTGTTCAAGTTTGGAGAGCGCTTTAAAATGTTCAGTTTTTCTATCCACCAGTCGTCGCTTCGTTTTGTATAAGATCAATCTGATACGCACTCTCACTTATCGCTGCTTCCGAATTTGCTCTACGATTGCGTGACAGATTTTGAAACACCCCTCGGGCGAAATCCTTGGCACTTTCGAAAATCCGGTTGTTCCCTTAGTAAATCAAATGGAACGGGATTTTTCCACCGGAATTTGTTCACAACATATAAGGAATACCATCTGAGGTATTCCTCTTTCTTGTTTTTGTCGGAATGATCCTAAAATCCCGTAACATCTGCGGCGTTCCACTAGTTACATGCTCCTTGGTTGACTTCCGACGTGCGACTTAGTGTTGTTTTTGTTAGTACCTAGTTTCTTAAAGAGTACTCAGTGTAAAAAGAACACTCTATTCCAGTTCTATTTTGATTGGGAAAAATTGTTCCGTTCCTTAAGACAGAAAATTCTCCCCGGTTTTTCCATTCAAATGAAAAGTGCTTCTTGAGTCTCCGAAAATCCTTACCACAGCCTCCCATCGCTTTTCCAATGGTCTATCCCTAAAAATAAAGTAGCCAAAAAAAAAAATACCCAAGGGGTAAATTCACGCAACAATGGCCCTTTGAAAAAGCGTCTCATTTTCATATCAACACAACGTGTACCAGCATCCTTATTATGATGTTGCTTCCCCAAAATTCTCGCAGAGAAACAACCCTAATAACTATTCGTTTCTTCATTATTTATGTTAGTCCTGGGGTCGAGAACAGCCCCTCGGGTGCAGTCGATTGGCAAATTTGGATTCAGATCTTAAAATCTGGATATTTCGGATTTCACTGCAGTCGAACACAAAATCCGAAAACGGATTTCGCGACGGATTTTGATGATTGAAATCCATGTCGGCGAAATCCGTTTTCGGATTTTGTGTTCGATCGGAAATTAGGATCCAGATTTCCCAATCGACTCGGCACCTCTACTTAGCTGAATTCCAGGTTGCGCAAATAGTGTTTGCGCGTCTTTGCCAAAGACGTGAATCGATCAATCCCCACCGTCAGGGTTTTGCACTAGAGTGCGGAAATCATGTTTTTACTCTATGGAAGGTGAAACGTGTTCATTTCAAGAGATCGTTGGCGGGCAATGTGGTTTCAGTAGCAAGGATAATGTCTGTCAAAGTCATGCATGCCATTGCTCAACTGCAGCCGTACTATAGATAAGCATGAGTACTATAGATAAGTTGAGCTTATTCTCGCAAGAGCTTATCACTTTTCACGCCCGCAAAACATTGATCAACTCAAGATATGTCCTCGCCATCGGGAGACACTTGGTCTTGGCTGTAAACGCAACGTTCGTTAAACCTGCAGGGATTTACAGGGACCGCGCAGCAAGCGTGGAATTTTTTTTTTCCACATCTTCAGGGATGTTGCTATCGGGTCTCAAAATTCACCATCACTATATTGAAATATCATAGACTGTTATACTGCTGGTATCAACCTGTAATTACTATAAAAAAAAGCCAGAAATCAAACGATTTTGCTTGAGCTGCCTTGAACTCAACGCTGTATAATTAGCAATTATGGGACGAGGCTGAGTATGATATGAAGAATTATGCAGATTGAGGAGGATAACACCCTCCGAGATCTGCATATCTTCATATCATACAAAAGCCGAGTTCAATAATTGTTTATTCATTTAAAATATTTCCACGGCTCTGAAATTTAACAAAACGGTAACTGAAAATAATTAAGTGAATGATATTAAAGTTACTGCGCATCATTACTTGAAAAGTGCCAAATTTACGCTTTCTGTTTGTGTTGCGGTCGGTAAATTCGTTTGCAATGTCAATGGTGGAAAGCCTGTCAGTTCTTTCTTTGTGTATGTTTAAAACTGTCAGGTTACTAAATCGTTCCTGGTTCATCCTTGAACGGAGCCATGTTTTTAGCTTCCGAGCAGACGAAAAGGATCTTTCACCGGCCTCACCGGTTGCCGGATTTACGAGAATAAGCTCACATAACGTGATAACTTATTTTATTACATTCATTTTGAAATCACTGGTGATCCTTGCAATCTGATTGGATCTCAACAGTGCAATTTATTCCCAAATCGCACCAATTTTTACTCTAAATCGCATCCTTTCTGTAACCGATCAAAATGAAAGTGAAATAATACTAAGCTATCAAATTTCATCGATAAGCAAATATTAATATTGACAAAAAAACCTGTGATTTCGAAATGGCTGTAATAAAGTGGTAATTGAACTTCGTGTCATGCAATTTTGGTCTGAAATCATACTTGTCATTTCAAATCGAACTCGCGCTGCGGCTTGTTCGATTTTGAATCACGCGTATTATTTCAGACCAAATTGCATTCCACTCAGTCCAATTACCATTATTTATCATTTCCCGTTCTGGGTTGGGTAGCTCTTTAATTTTTACTATGATGTCGTCAAAACACGAATAATCACCATCCTTCAGCCGCACTTATAAAATTTCCATCTGGGCAGTTAACATTGAAATATTAACATCATCGTTATACAGTTTTTCCATAAACTTTAGCTCTTCGGATTTGTCCTGCCAATTGAGGGTCTTAATTAAGAGAGACTCAATCTTCGCATACGTATCAAAGCTTGGCTGGTCAAAACGCTGGTCAATAGTGTTCATCATAAAGTCAAAAGCTTCAAACTATATTCGCCTGTAATAGTCTTGTGCGGTCACAGGATATGTTGGCTCTCCAGTGCCGATTTCAATCCTTCTCGGCGCGCGAGTTCTCCTTGGTAACATCGGTCCTGTCATGGAGGGATAGCTTTTACTTTTCAGTAAAACGACATCATAAAATGATCTGAAGCTCGTATTTCATAATTGTAACGACTAATACTTCTTTCTGTCTATTTATCTGCGTGTTTGTCTTTGCCAGTAACTCTGGTCACTTTCGAATAAACGAGTTTTTGCTATTTTTGGCTCCGTTATTTTTGTTAAAATATTTTTTGTTTAATGTATTTTTATTTTTGCAAAAAAAGTGGGGGGGGGGGGGGCAAATGCGCGGCTTGAAACAATGCAAAGCCAACAATGTTTTAAAAACTCTCTTTAACAAGAGTTTGATTTGAATTCGTTTCGGTAGTTCCGTTGGTTCCGTTCGTTCTTTTCCGACAGTTTCGGTTGTTTCGCAGGTTTCGGTGGTTTCGTTCCGGTGGTTCCGGTTGTTTCGGTGATTCCGTTCCGGTGGTTTTGTTCCGGTGTTCCTGATTTTAGCACATGCCGATTTTTAGAGCTAAATCCAAACAGCTGCCACTCGATTGCACCTGAGGGACTGTTTCTCGACCCGGACTAACATAAATAATTCGTTTGACCTACCGAAAAATAAAGAAACGAATAGTTATATTAATGTGTTTTCTTTGAGGAATTTTGCAGACGAAACACCATGATGGAGATGCTGGCACACGTTTTGTTCAGATATGCAACCGAGACGCTTCACGGCTATTGTTACGTGAATATACCCCTTGATTATTATTTTTTGGATATTTTATCTTTAAAGATGGACCATTAGAAAAGTGATTTGGGGGTGGGGGGATTTTCGGAGACTAGATTTATCCCGTAGGGTGTTTCAAAATCTGTCACGCAATCGACAATAACGCCCTGCATCAGTCGGGTCTTACCAGCTCTAGAGTGAGCTCTTATCAACTCCAGTTCCAACACTCCAACACTAAAACAGATCTGAGTGTGTCACAGATGTCTCAACAACTTACCCAGGCATTTGGTTGATGAGCTGCAGCGTTTCTTACATTCACATATAATTATAGGCAAATTTGACAAAGGAATTTCTGAAACTTTTACATCAGATCTAGTTTGGACAACAACTCGGCTTCATTCTGCCGCTTCAAGACAATCCTTGCACCTATTCGACTCCATTATATAGTGGTAAGTCAAATTCATTATCAAATGACATATGGAATGAGAATATTAGTTAATATGGAGCGCTCATTTCAATGTAAACGATGCGAATAGTCAATGTAAACAAACACTCTGAGGTCAATTTGAGGTCACTTAGCGCAAAATTTCTTCAAATTGGTCGACTTATTCTGAAGCGCTCGCTAAAAAAACAAACAAAATTTTAATGTACGTTAAAACACTATATCTCGAGACTTCAAAACTAAAATTTGGGGCAATTCGGAGAATTCCCATAACCAGGAGCTCGATTTCAGTTTTGCCTATAAACTTTCGCATTCGTGAGCTCTTGTCAACTGGCCATTTATAAAGCGGTTAACAAGCGTTGATTTTACACTTCAGAATCGGAAATCTGTCGTAAATAGGATGCTAGATGTCCATTTTATAGAAATTAAGTGTTAGATTGCCGATAGGTTGACATGTTTGGTTACGCGAAGCAGTTATTTCGGCCGGTCTATTTTCCCTTGTGAGGCGGCTAATTTCAGGCGTCAGACGGGCGAAATCAAAAATCTCAAATAATTCCAAAAATCGACCGTATTTCGGAAAATAAACCCCAGGAGGTTTGTAAACTCGCCAGTACCTCTCTATAGACTTAAAATGAGGGTAGGTTAGGTTTTCGTCTATGGCCGCGAATTTTCCGTTTTGCTCGATTTTCCTGTGCATTCTCTCTTAAGTGTGATCACTGCAGTAAACTCTTTGTGACACAGCAAGTGTTGTCTGTGCATGAGAAATGTGTGCATGAAACTGAAAGTGAAATCAAAATTGCTGTTCGAGATACGTTGGATAAACTTCTATCAATTGTTTCTGATGAAAGTACTGGCTCTAAAGAAGGTATTGTACGGTCAAAGTCCATTTTACTGAGCGGAACATATACACTTAAAACCTGTTAAAAGTTAATTTTTTACCATGCGCATACAAATCGTCCGTACCTTTTTCTAAAAGGCGTTTAAACCAGAATTGAAGCTCCGTCAAACGGTAAAACTAAAAGCAAAAAAAGAGGCACAAATAGACGGGAGCAGTACTCTGTCCAGTTTAAAGCCAGGGTCATCCATGATGTTGAAGCTAGGGGATTAACCCAAGAAGAGATTGCAAGCAAGTACTGTATCAACCAGTCCTTGGCTTCTAAGTGGATGAAGAGCAAGGCAAAGATAATGGCTGCTGCTGTGGATGCCCATAAGAAACTGTTGAAAATTAGGAAAGGGTTAAAGCACAAACAGCTCCACTCTATTCTTTTTACCAAGTTTAAAGAAGCGAGATCTAAAGGGTACTGCGTGGATTTCAACTGGTTGTGGTCTAAAGCAAGAGTGACGCAGAGAGAGATCACTGGCGATCCCAACGCAACAGTGCGTAAGCATGTTGTTGAATCCTTTTTGAAGAAATACGTCAGAATGCGGGCGCGCCAAAGATGCCGATTATCTTCCGTGGAACTGGAAAACGCATAAGCCAAGATGAAAAGGAAGCCTACCATCCAGACGTTGATGTCTGCTACCAGGAAAATACATGGGCAGATTCAAAAGTGTCTGTTGAATGGGTGCAGAAAACTGTTTCACCGTCTGTAAAGGATGATGAACGCTTTGTCCTTTTCTGTGACAATCTAAAGGCACAAGTGTCGGATGAATTTAAAGTTTCACAATTGAATGTTGTAGTTTGGTATGGGCTACCAAATGCATGCGACTGATCTGCGGCAACCTGTTGACTCCTGGTACGCTCAGATCCTGAAGACGCTGATTTGTCAAGCTCGGCAAAGATGGTTGGATGATGACGAAAACGCAGAAAAGTGGTATGGCCACAACAGTTCTTTCACATTAAAGGAGAGACGGATCCTCATCACACATTGGATAGGTGAGGCCTATGAGAAACGGATCAGCGCTGAATACGACGACCTGCAGCTGCGAGTGTGGCAGAAGACCGTGTGCCTGATAACGGCTGACAGATCCGAAGACCAACTAATAAAATCAGAGGGGCTGAAGAACTACGTAGTTCACCACCCGCTTATCGCCCACCGTCAGCTTGTCTTCCTCAAATTGACAACCCTGTTTCAGGAGCAGAAGACATGGTCTCAGAGGAAGAAGCCGATCCAGAGGATCCTTGTAAAGAGCTACCCGACACAGACATGGCAGAGATCCAAGAAGATACGTTTCAAGATAGAAATTACAATGATGGTCTTGTTGGAAGGAAAGTCACAGCCTTGTATGAAAATGTATTGTATGGTTCACAGGCACAATTGTTTATTTCAACAGAGTTAAAGGAATAAAAGTGGGCTATGCCGACATAACGTCCGATTACCTGTCCTTCCATGACTTTGATGGGGTTGAAGTGATTTTAGAACCAGACTGCAGGCAATAAAGCCTGATATGATACTTTATTTGCATCGAACATAGGGCTTTTTGTTTTATTTGTCTCCTAGTTTTGTTATTTAAAAAAGAAAGAATTTATCATGAAAAATTTTGCGGCTTAGTTCATGTCTTTTGCACTGTACATATTTTGTACTGCACAAATACATCACATGTACCGCTCATCGTTGAACATTTGGCTATCGTTAGTGAAGAGAGTTTCGTTTGTTGGCTAGTTTTGCCGTTAAGAGAAAGGTATAATTTTATACAGTTAAGTAAAAACCTATAATTGTATTGTATTTACAGATTCAGTTCAACGCACGAAATTACATTCTTTTCACAATTTCAGCCTTATGTTTATTCTTAAAATATTTTTGAAATTTCGCAAATTTCAGCCTCGATATTCTTTTAAATATATTCTTATAAAAAAGAGTGTATTCGCTTAACCGTTTCAGTGGTAAACTAGAAGTAATAATGCGAAAATGCGCCTCCGTTCAGGTACTAACTGAAAGAACATCAACTTTTTCCGTCGAATCGACTCTTCAAAGGGAAGTGTGAAGTGACAGCTTGGTTTCTAAGTGAGACTTTTGGGTTCTCGATTTATAGCCCTCACTTCGTAGCCGTGGGATTTCTCCTCTATATAGTTCTATGTCATACACTGGAAGTCAGATAAGAATGTCAAAATTCAAGCGCAGCGAGAGGCCTGACAAAGTGCTTGGGTGCCTTGGAAAATAAAAATAACAAATTACTCCACAAGATCCAAAACTAATACCTGCTAGATTTATAATTACTCAAGTGCTGATCGGTAGCGCAAACGCAGTAGAGACTGACTCCAGAGTTCTAGACTTGTCACAAATGAACGCGTGTTTCGAAGGTGTATTAAAATCCAAAGAGCGAAATCTTGTCGCAATCCTTTTGAAAAACGGTGAGTAAGACTTCTATTTCGATTGTTCCCAACAGCTTACGACAAGTTGAAATAACCTTGAAGCATGCCAGAATTTTAGCAAAAGCACCGTTTCTTTCACTGCTTACATCTGCGTCGAATGTCGCCTAAAGCAAAAAAAATAAGAAGAAATCGCTTAGTTTCTGTTTGGCGAAACAGAAATCCCCAAGAAGGCTGGCTTTTGATGTTTCAAAGATTTGATTTTAGAATATTCGCAATCACTGCTTTCAACATGTTTTTTACTGGCCTGTTATTTGTTTCTTTCCTCAAATCCAACCCGCTCAACCGTGCTGTTGTGCGTGAAGCCGGTCTCAACTTACTGCGAGCAAAGCTACATTTTCCTCGTTTACCAAATGTCAATGCATCTCAATCAGGCAACAAATATAGCGTTGATAAAATCATGATTTTTTTTCTCTCTTAAATGAAACTAAGATTTTTTTTCCTTTATTCTTTTGTTCAAGGCTGGTGCATTGGCAAAGTAGTAGACTTTTGTTCAGCCTCCCCGTATCCCCCCCCCCCCCCCTCCCAAAAAAAAATAAACAACAATTGCCACTTCACTTCTCTGATCAATTCTTACTAGCATAAAACAAATACTTAAAATGATTTAAATTTCTGTTTCTATCACTTTTCAGATGGCTGAAAAACATAAGGTGAGAAATCCACACTAGCTGTTCACTATTGGTTTAGCTAAATTCTCACTCACTAATTCAAATAAAAGAACTTTTCTCCAATTGAAGAATAAAATTATAGTGTCGCATACCGACTCAACCGTAATAAAAAATGTTACTCTGCATACGTAGACATTTGCTCTCGGAAGTGACAGGAAAAGAAAAGCAAGACGCAAAAATAACTGTCCTTCAATAATTTAAAAATACAATACAGAAAAATTTCTAATGTTAAAAGATAATTCTGTTCTCCTTTCCTTCTACGAAACAAGACGAAGAACCTCCCTCGTCTGAGGACAACAGTACGCCCCAGCCTAACGGGTAAGAGAAATTACCAGGGCGTGGTCATTTGCCAGATTATTAACGACAATTTTAGGTTTCTGTAAGCAGGATCGGTTTAAGGTGGATAAACATACAGTCTAAAATTACATTTGATTTATTACGATTATTACTCAGTATTATGTATCTAACAGTAACTCATTTTTTTTTTCCTTTATTTGTTTGCAACCCTACGAAATGCTGATGTGTTAAAATTGGTCTCATAACATTCCTCAGAGAACGTTTTGGTTAAATCCATCCCTTAATGAATTGTCTCTGCCATTTTAGTGAGGTTAACCATCCCGACCTTGAACCCCCGATTCTTTACCGACAGAGCTATGATCAGCTAACCAAATCCCTCAGATTGATCAATGTTTTTCAAAGAAGTAGTTCTTCGAAATGACTGCCAAGTTTGAAAAATAATTCAGTAAAGCCAACTGCTATTTAAGCTGTTGGCTTTCTCGAGGCCAGTGATGTAATCCAGGATAGGAACTAAGTTACCTATGCTATTTTGCTAACGGTGTGCGAGTTCTTTTACGTCCCTAAGGGTGGGAGGGGAGGGGGGAGGTGTTGAAGACGACAAGACCAACCACACTTTGACGTCAACTCATCTTAGGCAGATGTTGAGCTCAACCGGTTTGTGGAACTGGTTTGTGGGTTTATTATAAAAATCCCTCGCAAATGAAAAAATATCGAATTGTCTTGCGAAAGAACGATCTGGAAAGTAGAATCTTCATTACAACAAAGTCGATATTGATCGCAAGGCTTCTAGTTTGTCTCACATTCAATTTCGTTAAGGGACTTACGACCCGTTTTTCTGTTTTTGTTTGGGTTTCAGGACTCTGCCTCCCTCTTTTAAGACGTACAGATCATCAACAAATGTAAGTTGTTACATGTGTAAGACAGCAAAAGATTACTCATTACGCCAACGAACGAAAGCAGATAAGAAGCAGAAATTTAACCTCATTAAAAGAGTATGTCATGACAGTAAGATTTCCATGTTATACTATGCCACTGTACGCTTCCACGTGTATAAGTTAACGGGTCAACTAATTCCGACGGATCATGCAATGATGGTGTTATTTAGAGCTGATGGTGCTTCTACGCAAAGGATGAAATCAGCAATTTTTTCAGCTAAACAATCTAGTTTACAAATAAAAAATTCTATCATGAAAGCGACTTTTAAAACTTATGACCAACGCAGGTTAACACTCATTTTCCCTTACACGTGTAAAGGACAATGACATAAGCTCGTCCGAGTCATCAGAGGAAGTCACTGAAGATGATGATGAAAGTGAAGAGGAAAGGTAAAGAGTGAATATTATATCAGCAAAAACAAACAGTCGGAAGGGTGAGAAACAGCTCTGTTCGTCGAAAAACATCACTCAGCTTATACTTTTCACGATCAACAAAAATTAACGACCTGATTTTTACACTCCACACGAAATCTTAACTAAACTATAGGTGCCTTCTATACTTGAAGCCAGGATTTTTTTTTTTCAATAAACACCCAGAAGTTCATAAATGTAAACACTGCAGTTAGCAAATACTTCCATATTAAAAGTAAACTCAACTACAACTATGAAATACGCAACGGGAATGCCAGAGCCATGACATCATCGTGCAGCCTGCATCCATCATAGTAACTTTCACTTTCATGCCGGGAATTGCAACTGCATCACCAAAATGCTGTCAAATCCATTATCTGAAACACAGTGAAACAATGTAAAATTTGCTATAAAGAGAATATACAATGTTGTGAAAAAAGACCTTAAAGGGATGCAATGTGCACAGAAAGGAATGACTACAACAAGCATAAGTACTGACAAATTTTGTTGCACTCAGCAGAGATATGCAGTCTCTACTGGATCAATTCATCAATCTTGACATTAACGTAAGGATTGAATTATATATTTACGTAATTATGTAATGTTACTGGGACCACTCATTATCATTAACCCTACCCTTTAAGTCTATGCCCTCACCTATTTCCGTATTAATGTTTGTTAAGTGTGAATAAAACTGAAACTGAAATATCTCCCTGTAGGGAGCTGGGCTAAATACACAACATCTCCAAGCTGGGAAAATGGATGGGGCTTATAAGCCTTTAGACCACAAACTTAAAACAGACCAACACAAGAGACAACCAGTTTGTAGGCCACATTAGACTGAAGTTAGAGAACTTGGACTGTAAGCAGGCTAAATCGACCATTATACCCCCTTTCCAGGAAGCCCTTTAAGTGAAAAAAAAAATTAATAATAATAATAATAATAATAATAATAATAATAATAATAAACGGTTCCCGCTGTAAAATTCATAGAAGTATTGCTTGAGCTGTTTACAAGTAGCTAGCAGTTACTTATCTTTGCAAGATCGTAATTATTTGAATCCAAAAAGATGAGGGCTTAAACCTGCAAGGAAGTATTGTGCTTTATGCCATAAAGTGGTAAAATTCAACATGAGCTGTTCACTCTGTCTACTTTTAACTTGAAATTGCAGCAGAGTCTGGATGGTGAAGGAAGGTACTATGGATTACAGTAGCTCACTGGTAGAGTATCCAAGCTAGTAATCAGGGCCCAGCTGCTCGAAGCATGGTTAGCGCTAACCAGGGTTAAATACCATAACCTATAGGTTTTAACACATCTTAACCAACGGTTACTGCTCACCATGCTTCGAGCAACTCAGCCCAGAAGGTCATAGCTTCAACAGCTTGTTGGAAGAATGCGGAATTCTTTTTCTGGGTCTTGGGGCCAATCCTTGATCGAGACTAGACACCCTGCATGAAAAACTTTTATCTTTTATATCGTACCCTTTTTATCCACAATTCTTCATTCCTAATCTCTTGATCCTGTGTAGAAATCCCATGACCACATTTTTGACCTACGGTTAATTTGTTTCATTGTCCTTCCTTAGCGGTTCAATGTTTTTGAGACCTTGTTCTTGGAAATCAGCGAAAAACAACCAAATATAAGCAAAATATACATAAATAACTTAATTAATAGACCTTTTTTGTTTTTGTTTTCCCAAATGAGGTCATGTGATGTTACCCTAGAGAACTATTTCTTTGAAATTATGTACTTATTGACTGAGTAGAGGGCCGGATGGGAAAATATTTGGCTCGAGGTCTTGGCGTACAGACCGAGCGCCATGACCGAGATCCAAGTAGTTTTCCTGTCCGGCCCGACCTAACTCAGTCAATAAGTATTTTATCATATGGCCTCCTTAGACTCTTCGTGAGCGCGTAGAAGATGACGTTTTTACAAAAAAACTGACAAATTTGCAGAGAAAATTGATCTGATATGTTGCTTGTATTTACTTTCTGGTTGTAAAATAAACATATACGGTTAGACGCGACTAAATCCTCTAAAATAATATCGATCGGGACCGTACGTGTTCCTGACAGGGCCGTATGGCTTTTTCCGGCCCTGCTCGCGCTAATGCGTATGGCCATCATACGGGGATTTTCTCAAAAGTTTCACAATCAACTTATTCACGTGCATATGTACGTATAATTTATGAAAAGACAAAAGAAAATCCCCTTGGGAACGTAAAATGACCTACACTGGGAAAACAAAATATAAAACAAAGTTCTCTACATTCGAAAATCCTTTCTATATTTCATTATAGTAATCAATAGACAGTCTCAGATACCTTTCTGTTCGCCCTTTTAAGCAGAAACGTAGCCACTGCAGTTACGCAGCAACAGCTGCAACCAGGGATTAATGTTGGAAATCAGTCACCTAATCAGGTAACAGTTGCAATTTACTTTCCAAAAAAATACTCTGTCGTTCAGGGAAAGCATTTGCAAGAAAAGTGATACGAACAATGACTTTCTTACCGCAAGGTTCTATTTGAGGAGCAGCCTCATTGAAGACTTCTTAAAAGACTGTATAGCCATAAAAAATACAATCAGTTAGCCTACGACTTTGGGCGGTTGTTAGTGTAATAGTTTGTCTTAACCTATGAATTGTATTTTGAACGTTACATACCTAACTAAAATATTCACAAACAGAATAACCTTTGCCTGCGAGCAAGCAATCCTGCGAGATTGCTTGCTCGCAGGCTAACACCTTAGGAATCACTTGACAGATCTATCCTAAATCCGTCGGAAGAACTGCTTGTACATCTTCCCACAAACATCTTTCTTTCCTTACCCATCCCCCACACCCCGAGAAAGCTTCCTCGCAGGCTAGAAGAACCTTTTCTTCATAATCAAATAGTCCCCAATTTTTCATTTGTTCTTCCTTAGAGGCAGCAATCCACCCAAAATGGGCGTATAGTAGCACAGAGTACGGAACCAGGAGGCCGACATTTTCCCGTATGGTAAGCAAAATGACAGAAAATGACAAATACTGAAAAAATCCCTCAAATGTCGGTCAAAGGTTGGTATTTAAGAGAAATTACAGCTCTTAAATCTTAACTTGGGTGCTATCAAAAAAAGGAGCCTGATCGTTCCCTTTCTTTAATGTAACTTGATGACGAATGCTTTAGTGGCAAAACCACGAAAGAAACAACCCACTGGATGACCAGTCACTACCAAACCACAAGTTGCCTATGGTATGTGATTACAACTGTTTGTAAAATCGTATTCCCCTTAAATGCTTTATGTAGTGGTGTCATTTATTTATTGTTGAGAGAAAGAATTGGTATTTTGCTGCATTTTATTCCTGAGAGCAAGAAAGCTTAAAGTGTTATTGGACAAGCGTTTATGGTTACATGCATTTCCGATATTTTTTAATACTGTGTTGATTTACTAAATTGTTTTCAATATGATGATTTATTACATTTAAAGTATCTAGATGAATGAGACGATTTGTAATTAGATTACTTTAAAAGCACTATGGGCACTATCATTACAAGGATGACGCTCACTGGAGGTTTGGCTTTACAGGGACTCCATTAAAAAAAAAATTAACAATAACAACCGTTCTCAAAACAATTTAGGGGTAACGCTGTTTAAAAAAGGCCCTTGTTTCTTTATACCCTAATGTCAAAATTAAAAATGCCATCTTCCCCCATAGACAATTATTCATCTTTTCCGTTCTGTAATTGTAATTATTCACTGTATCTTAAATTTTCCAGACAATATGTTAACACATTGTAATAAGAAATCGGAGACTGATACACTTAAGATGTAAAGGTTTTAAAACGTATTTTCAAAATAAATTTCAGGGCAACAGCAAGTGGAGGACCTGAGGTAGGTTTAAAATACCTGGACAGTTACAGTTGTACCTTTCATCTTGCAAGTCGAACTCAATAAAGTAAAACTAGTTGGAGAAAACTGCGATGGAGTAATGTATCACCTCTCGAGATCTGTTTATTTCATTGGCCCTGACTGTGTAGCAGCTAGTGTTGTAGCCTGTTCCAGGCTCTCGCATATTTGGGCAAGCGAAGAGCGAAACGTCAAACACCGTTCCTCTCCCCCAGCTCCCGCTAAATTTTCTTCGCTCGTTCTCGCGCGCTCGCCCCAAATCTCTGAGAGCCTGGAACAGGCTAAACTAGCAGCTGCCATTGTTTTAACGGCAAAGGACATTGTTCTGTTGCTTCCTTTATTGTCCTCTTCGCCAACAATGTAACACGTGAGAGCTCTACGCAATTATAACTTTGACACAACCACCTGGGACCAGTAAATCCAAAGCTATTCCGTAGTACTCTTGCGTTCTTAGTTGCTCTAAATAGGATTCTGTGAATGGCCTTGCTCGCGCCCTCTTTGCCTGACTAAGTCGATTTATTATTTTGTTTTCCGCAGGAAATTCCTGATGCTGTGATCATCTTTCTTCTCTTTGTCTATTTTATGTGCTTTTAGTTTTTTAATAAACAGCTGGATAAAATATGTCGCCTACCTATTATCTAATGGGTTTTAAGGTAAATGTTTGATGATAGAGTGTAAACCCTCAACATACTCGAAATCAAACAGCACAAGCCAATTCAAAAGTGCGCATGCAAAATTGTAGACTAAACACACAGGAAAAGGCTCCCACAACGTTTGTTCTCTTTTTATACGCCTCTTTTTACCGCCCCAAGGGTGACTTAAACGTTGCATTTAATATGCACCGACTCTAATACTAATTTTAGTGGACTCAAGAGGTCCACTCTTAGAGGTGCGTATGGCAAAATAACACTGCTTCTCCAAACGGAATGCTCTTTCTCAACATGAAACGGCTTCGAAATTTCCAAACAGCTCGTTTTTCCGCAGGGCGGAGTGATGGGGGGATTTGAGCGTCCCGCTTTCCGCACCGTACATTTAATGTTTTATTGCGACATATTGGGAATATTTTCTTCCCATTTCTAATCGTTCCGCCACCTCTAAAATCCCGGTTCCCACTCTCTTTTTTCCCGCTTTTCATAGACGTCTCATCCCCTTAAATGTCGGGTTCGCGCCCTTCCTTGCCCCTCCCCTCTTCTCACAGTTTCTAACAGGTTACTGCTGCTATAGTCACTAGCTACGCAATGTTGCGGGGTTTTTTCGAGTCAGTCTCCTGGTTTTGCCACTATAAAAATCCCGGTTCTCCGCACCCTCTGTCATCCCACATTTTGTACACGTTCTGTCCAATTCCTGGGTTCACCTCCGCGCCAGTCTCACCTCCCTTACTCCAACAATCCTACCCCCAGAATCTGGAAAAATTGTACATTTAAACTACTTGAATGATGAAAGTTTCTGAAAAACACTTCCGACCCTGCGGTTTTATTTATGATGCTGTACGATGATCTGTTGAAACCCTGATTAATATCTTGCCGCAGAATGGCAAGGAATCAGGTTACGTGCCAAAGGGGTTATGGGTCGGAGGCTTAGCTTTACCTACGAACATCTCCATGACAACAAGCAGCAAAACATTAAACGGCTTCACAAAAGTCAAGATTCTTTCAAGTCATAAGACCGGGCGAATCATCATAACAATGATTTGGAAATAGGGAATCTCGCTCTGTTTGCTCTTTTACCATCGCAGATACGTGATGTTGGTACTACTATGTCTGACTGCCACACTCTAAACCGTACAAAACCGGATAAAACTGGGCCACATCAAGCAAACTGGAAGAGTTGTTACAAAGACATACCAAACGGCTGACGCGGAAAATTCGTCCCTTTGGGCTACCAAGACAACACTCTACTCAACTCTAATAGTTGGAACAGAACAGTTCATACGGCGAATCACAGTAGACGTAAAAGTTAAGACCACGTTCCTGATAACAAATAGTTTAGAAAATTCTCTGTACTGAAGCTTTATACGACAACAAACGTCTTTTCAAACGCATTAACACAAAATTGTCGTTTTAACTTAGGCGAATGTTACGTTCCCATCAAGTGTTCGCGTGCAAATTATAAGTGAGATTAGGATTATTTTCGAAAAAGCGACGAATTGACTTCTTTTCCGCACGTAATAATCTCCTTTCTATCAGATAACCAAGAAAGACATGGTTTGGCATGTATTCACCCGTCTTTGTTAATGGGGTCAATTGCCATATGATATAATGAAAACTTCATAACAAGAGTGGCCATCTGTTGACAACAATCGTTTCTCCAATAAGGGGTCATTGCATTGCACACTGACTAGCGATGTTATTCAAGTTTCTGAGGTCTGAGGAATTGAATTTTCTTTTCTAACAGCGTTTTATCTCATATTTAGGTCATTGTTATCGCATCCTTTCAGCATGGATACAAGAAGTATTACACATCTTCACAAAACACCAGGCGCTCAACGAGCTGTCTGACGGAAACAATGACGTCACAGTTCCCTTTTTTGGAGAACACGTAATGAGCTGCTGCAGCGCTTCTCGGAACAGATTCGACTGGCTCAATTTGCGTTTGCTACTGACGTTTTCCAGGCAAATCTTCCACAAAGGTAACAGAAAACCCTCCTTAGTAAGCTATTAGAACACTTATTACTTGGAGATGCTTTTCCTTTCAGGAAAGGAACCTTTCCCAGATCTGCTAATGGTACTTTTAGCTCACGAACTTATGAGCACCCCGCCATGTTTATTGTCCAACTATGCTTTGCAAACTAAACATTGCTATTTTGCCGAAGCATCGTACCAAAAATACAACGATCAGCATACACGAAACTACCGTTCATTTCCGAGAACAAACCAACTGTAATACATTAAAGAAAGACAACACGAGAACTGAACCAATGAAACGGGGAATATAGTTCGAAGCGCGGATATAACAGCAGACACTCTCGAAAGATTCTGAACGCGTGTACACGGTCTTCGCTACAACATCGTCTATTTGCAAACTGGGCGGTTAAAAACGGCAAGTTTAAGCTTCATGTGACCCGCTAAACGACACTTTACAGGCGAATGTAGCGTAAGCAAACAAGCAATGTTTTAAAACAGTGTGTACTTTCCTGACTGCAAGTATTCTGCGACTACGTAAAAGCACACAACGAAGCCTTAACTAACGATCACCTTGCAATAAGTTTGACGCTACGCGAAAGGTCGAAGCTGTGGAACAGCGACGTAGAGAAACTGTTCAACTTTTCAATAGGCAAAACAAAGCCTTAACACTTTCTTCCCTTCCAAGAACCAACGACATCTATGCGAGGGAATCCTTAGCGAGATTCGTTGAATCAAACCGCCTGGACGGTAAATCACAGCTTTCGGAAAGGAACTATAAAAAGCTAAGTAGAGAGGGGAGCTTTCATCCATGACAATCAAAACAAACAGTGAGGTCTGTGATGACTTGAAAAGGGAATGAAATTAATAAATGAAAGGCTCTACCGCCGAAGACGTTACGTTAAAGGTAAAACCCACAATAAAATAAATGGCCAAGTGATTTGGCTTGTTGAAGGATCTCACTATCGTCATCATATCGTCTTAATTTGTTGATAAACTTATCACCACTCAACCCAAACAACTGGTATGTCTCTGCGGTAATTCATTAATTTCAGAACAAACCAAACAATTGACACGATCAATTTCAACTTAGCTTTTTCACAAACATATTTTTGCTTCCGAGATGTTTGTTGAAATAATTACAAGACATCAACAATCGACAACCCAAGAACTGTTACTAAATGAAATCTGGAACAGTAGTTAATTGCTTTCATGTCCTTTTGATGGCGGCTCGTTTATGTTTACCACAATTGTTTAGGGTCGTGTTATGGAACAGCGCTGATTCACGTCAGGCCCATTGGACTCTTTGTGGAGTGGGATGTTTCTGTACAGTCACAGCATCACAACTTCCGATTCCTTTTAAACAAAAGTCGCACTGCGTTGTTTTTTGCATCTCATTTAAGGCAGGTGCTTCCGCTTTGAAAAAACGTTGTTACTGGAAAGAAAGTAATTTACCCTTTCTTTAATTTATAACATAATTTCAGATCAGCCCTCGGCACATGTTGGTGAAACATGCGCACATGAATAAACATTTTAAACAAATAACCAATGAAAGTATTTTTTTCCTTTACTCTTTCCCACAAGGCAGTAGTGCTTTTTAGTTCAGCGTTAAAATCATCGAAAATCAGCCCCTCCACGCCCCCCCCCCCCCCCCCCCCAAAAAAAACCTCACTTCATGTTATGGTTCAAATTCTTCTTACATACGTAAAACAGGTACTAAAATGATTTTACTTTTCGTCTCTCGCACTTTGCAGATGGCTACCGCTGAAAAAGACAAGGTAGGAAGTTACGATAACAGAAACCCGCAAGAGTGCCCGAATTCAAATTACAGAACTTCTCCAAAAATAATAAAATTATAGTGTCGTATCCTGACTCAAAAATCAGAACAACCTCGCCTGAAAAGAGGTACTCGGGAGCGATAGGTTAATAAAAGTTCAACGCGAAGTTGAAACTTTTTCGTAAGACGCAAAAATTCCTCTCCTTCAATAATTTTCAAATACAGAAAAAATCTTATGCTAAAAGATACTACCGTTTTCCTTTCCTTCTAAGAAAGAAGACGCAGAACGTCCCTCGTCTGAGGACAAGGATACGCCAGTGTCTAGCAGGTAAGACAGATGATAAAGGTTTCTGTTGGTGAGACCGGTTCAAGGTGAATCAACATAGTTTAAAACTTCTTTGGCGAATGAGTGACTTAAAGTTAAAAGCAATGTTATGTGTGCACTTGAGCCCTCTGCCGTTGACATGCCATCATGGTTGGCTATTAGCCAGAATTATGAGCATTATTCAGTTGTTTTTTTCCTCCATTTGCTTGCAACGCGAAATGCTTACGTCTTTATAGTTTGTCTCATATCATTACAAGAGAGGACGTTTTTTATTTCACTGCCACTTTAGTGAGGCTTGAACATCCTATTCTTTACAAAAGGGCTCCGATAGACTGCAGGGCCAATGCATCCAGTGACTACAGATTCATCAACTGTTTCAAAAAAGTAGGATTTCCCTATATCGATGAACAAAATGACTGACAAGTTTTAAAAAAATTCAGTAGTGAACAGTGTGTGGGTTACTTTATATCCCTTAGTCGGGACTAAGAAGGAAACGCCAACGGCACTTTCCAATGACGCGATTATCCGACCTTTGGCAGATTTGAGCCCAAGATCAGTTATTTAAGACCCCGGGGCCAGATTCATGAAGTCCTAATATGTATCCCAAGTATTGTTTTCCCACCATAGCCCACCCCATTGTTTTGATATCAATAGCCTATTGTTACAAAACAATACTTAGGATAAGTCTTAACTTAGGAGGGCTTTGTGAATCCGGCTCCTGCTGGTTTGTGGAGTGGTCTGAGGTTTGAATCCATGAGCTTTCGCTCAGCTGACCCTTTCACTGAGCTAACCCGGCGCGGGTAGAAGACCACAACGCTAGCAGAGGAAATCATTGTAACGTGACCGATATTGACCAGCGACTCACCTAAGGATTAGGCTTCTATCGGGTTATCATGTAAACGGCTTATACGCAAGATATATGTAACATATTTTCCATACACATTGACATTCCTTGCTTCAATTTCTATTTCAAAAACATGCCCTATGGATGACCGGCATTTTATATACCATGCTCAAACATTTCAACTTTGAATTACTACAGTAATACGGATTTAACTCCAAAGCCTTACCAGAATTAAAAAGTTCTGGTAGCAACGTACCTGTTTTGTTTTTAGCCACGGTGACTCAAAGCCTGAAGCAAGCACTGAAGCAAGCACCAAAGAAAGCACCAAAACAAACAGTGAAGCAAGTGATGGTGTTGTAGGAGGCCTTGAAGTTGCATCCTTGGTAGGTTTTATTTAAGTGAAGGTGACATTTGCAATCCTCGACAAATGATTTCGCCATTGTATTTTCTGACACCTGTAATGAAAGTGATTTTAATAACGACATTTTAGTAACAATACACAGGTTGACACATCCGTGAAAAGCGTGGGAAAAACAAATTTAACTTAATGTGGCTCAAAATGGGGGTTCATGGGGTTCAGAGCCACCTTAATTTTTCGATAATTTAAAGTGGCTCTGAATCCCATGTACAGATTTTTTTATAAAACTTTGCAGAAAGATGAATCTTTATATGGTAATTACAATTCAATAATAAAAACGGGGGTCATCCGACTTGTTTTTTAGTTACAGGCAAACAAAGCCAAAATTAAGGGTGTTTCTAAGAGGCTGTACTGTTGCTATGGTAACCTTATATGTCCAAACAAATGATTACAACTCGTTGAGAAATAATTGGGGCTTTTTGTTGATACCATGTTCAAGAGAACAAACAAAAAAACTATGAGAGCATCGATCCATCAAAGAGTAGGTGTTTAAAAATAACGAAACCATTTTGAGCCACCTTAATAACATAGTCTCCGAGGTGGTATTCTAGACAGTCCCAATATGTATCAAAGTAATTGTTAAGGGAAATATAGGATAGAACGTTTAACTACCTTGCCTGTTCAGAGAAATCAAAGTGCAGTGGGTAAAGTGATACAAAACGAAGGCTATTAAGCTCCCGGTAAGGTTCTCGGATTCACTCTTCTTGGAAACGCAACAGGTGATGCAACAGGTTTACCACTCACTGGGACAGAAAAAAATTCCCTGACGTTTCCCCGACTTCCACTGAACATCCAAGACAAATCCTTGGGCAATGAAGTCAGCAATGGGGCCACAGAAATCAATTGCTTTGCAGGAATTTTTGTAAACGACATGACCTTTACTACCAAGGAATCTCCTTCCCAAACCTCATGGCCAGCCAAAAGTAAAATTCCCTGACTTTTCACTGTCTCTAAGGTAAAATTTGGAATTTCCCTGACTTGATGCACAATTCCCTCACTTTTCCCTAACCTTGAAAAAAGACCTGTTTCCCTGATTTTTCTCTAACCGTGGTATCCCTGTGCAAATTGTATGGGTTCGATAAACCAAAAGCTAAAACATGAAAGGCGTTGTATACTATCACTGTAGCCTGGTCCAATATCTTTGGCATGAAAATGTGCAGGCAAGACTTAAAAACACCCTATAAGTTTCACCCTGATATTACTCAGTACTGTAAAAAACAAATTACCTCAACAGACACCGCAATCTGAAGACGAAGGGGTACCATTTCCAATAGTGTAAGTAACAAGAAATTAATTTCAACGCGAAACAAATATGGGTGTAGAGCAGCGCTCCAAGATACAGCTAAATAAATTGCTCTCTCGTTTTTCTTCAAGGTGTGTCAGCTCGCAAAAACGTACCGACAAGAGCTGGAACGGAAAACAGGGCTAGATTGCCCACCCTCCTGGAATTTAGTACCCTTCAATCAACCTCCATACGAGTGTTTGGATGAACTAGTCCAACCCTACATGCTTAGCTTGGATGTCCGGCCTACATTTCTCACTGGAATGGAAATTCCATTTTAAGATTGAGAAACGAAAAAAGATTGAATACACGAACGTACCAGCCCGACTCTTACTCAGGTTATACTTTCTGGAATCAGTCAACGTTAAAAGCTCTGGACTGGAAAATGAAACGTGCCTTGTTTTGCTAACAAATTTTACCTTCGATTTCAGGGTCCCAAACATTCCCTTGATTGTGCCGGAGAATATCCAGGTTGGATACTATTTATGTGCAAAATACATCTTAACATCATTGCACGAGGCAATCGAATGGCTTAGCAAAAAGTTCCGTGGCCACTAGTAAATACTTGTCACTTGTATATAAAAGGGGGACGATATGTAAACGACCTTAACATCGGTTTATAGGATACAGTATAAAGAATTAGCAAGGCAGACAAGTCAGAGGACATACACACACACGACATAATAACCCTGGGCCCGGTTGTTCGAAAGCCGATTAACCCTAATCCAAGATTAAAAATTAACCAAGGAGTTTATTTCTCTATCCATAAACATTGTTCAGCGTTGATATTCTGCAAAAGTTTAGATTAGATGACGTCAATCCTGAAAAGCGAATAGCAGCACAGGAAACTTTCATCCAAACGTTAAAAACCGCAACCAAAGTTTACGCTAATCCTGGATTAAGTTAATCAGCTTTCGAACAACCGGGCCCTGAAGAGTTCATCTTGATGGAGGAAATGCAGGATAGTAAAACATGGATTATCAGGGTGATTTTGAGAACAGAAATCTCCTGCGGCTGTGCGAAGTGTCAGAATCAAATTAGTTGTTGAAAGTACTGTTGATATTTTTCTTCTTTTTTTCAGTATCGGTTTAGCGAAAGAGGATTACCAGTGCGACAATGTACGGACCCCAATAATTACAGTCGTGCAGAGTAAGTTAACTGAAAATTCCTAACATCGCAATTGTTTCAAAGCAAAAGATTATTGAAAGGGAACTTTGTACAGTTTTAACAAACACTGTGCCAAACTCAAAGAAAGGTCGTTCAGTTTGTCAAATTTTAATCAAAAGAATTGCTCTGGTCTTTCGTACTTTTAGATTACCTGAAATCAAAACAGATCTAAAAGGCGTGACGTAAATCATTAAGAATGATTAGCTTATTACTTAAAGATAAAAGCTTAGAAAAGTTACTTCTCTGTAAATGTTTGTTTAAGCCCCGGGCCATACGAGGACGGGAATTGCCGAGAGTTCAGACTCTCGTTCTCGTTTTGCCTCAAACTCTTGTACGTTCTCAGCGACTCTCATTAACTCGCACACGCTCTTATAGAGTTTAAACCACCTCAAACGTTTTGTTAGAGTGGACAACATTTCTCTCGTTTGGCCCACACTCTGGACAGTTCCGCAAGTGTTTTGCCGTCAGATGTCTTAGATGCTCAGCGGGAAAAATATGATGGCATCCCTCTTCTTCAAACATTCACATGAGTATCTCGTTTGGCCCAAATGGGTAGCTCGTTTGGCCCAAATGCTGAGAGTCGAGGAAAACTCTCGCGCAACTCCTATAAGAGTCACCTCTCGCCAACCCTGATCCTCGTTTAATAACTCTTCTCTTAAGTTGGCACTAAGTTAGGTGAGCCATAAGAACAACTTCTGACGACGACAAGAGTATTTTTTTAATTTTTTGGTTGTTGTTCTTGTAATAAAAAGGTTAATTCCCCCTTGATTTTTTAGGGGTATGCACCTTTTACCTTCTGACCGAGCAAGGGCCGAAGAAGTTCTTGTTTTCAGGTTGGTGGTTATAAGACTATTACCAAACCGCACTTTATCACGAACACAAACACTAGGAAAAAATTGGCTAAAACTATATTAACTCTTTCTCTTTCCATGTGACAAACTCAACCGGGACCTTCACTGAAAGAGTGGGCCAAATCTTACACAAACGTTTTAAGAGACGTCAGAATTAAAAAGGCGAATACTGGATCAGGCCATTTTTTTCCCTTGGTTTTCAGGGCTCGAGCTCCTTCTCCTCTAACGTACCGACCATCCAAGGTATGTTAGTACAGGTACAAAACTGCAAATGAATACTCACTACACTAAAGATCAAAAGTAGGTGAGGTGCAGAAATCAAACCTTATTATCAGTGTATGTCATGACAGTAAGATCTACGTGTTATACTATATCACTGCATGTGCTTTTCTATCTCGGATATGTGCGGGAAACGTGCGCTTCCAAGTCTATAAGTTAACACGTCAACTAGTTCTGCCAGATTAGTTAAGGTGTTGTATAGACCTGGTGTGTGTGTGTGTACCTACGCAGGCGATAAAATAAGCTATTTTTCCGAAACCAATTTTCTCAACCTAAAACAAAATTTTATAACTTACGCCCGACTCAGGTTCTCGCACATTTTGTCTTAAAGGTCTACGAACAAAGCTCACCAGAGGAGGACTCTAAAGACGATATCAACACTGAAGACCAAAGGTAAGAGATGCCGTAGTAGCAAAAACAAACGAGCACCAAACATTTAACTAAAGGGTGAGACAAAGCTCCGTTCGGTCCGTTTCAATTTCCAAGTCTGTATTTGAAGAAATCGCCAACAATCGAGAAAAACTCTGTCACGATTAATACGTTTTTCACTGATAAAAATCGTAAGTGAGATAGCAAACCAGGGTCTACTGATTCTGAACATAAATCCAAACAAGCGGTCAGATCGGTATTTCAAATACCACCTGTGAGACGCACCATAACGCGAAGGTAAAGAACAGTTCTTCCATTTGTTAACACTCTTTTATTTGTTTTCAGTTCTCCAATTTCTTTTCGATCAACCAAGGTAAGTTGCCGTACGTATTAAACTGCATGTGCGAAAGAAAACCAGCTATACTGAATAATCGAAAGTAGAAAAATGCGAGTTTAAAACTTACTACAGGTTTACGTGATGGTAAAACGATCTACGTGATATATCATATTATTGTATCGACTAAAGCTCAAGATTACAGGCTCTTTGCACTTCTTCTTCTTTTTTGTTTTTGTTTTTGTTTTGTTTTTTTTGGTGTGGGGGCGGGGGGGGGGGGGGGGGGGAGGGAGGGAGGTGGATACACGTTCGGCAAGACCGCGCTTTCGAGTCGATGCATGTGGAAGTGCACGTCCGATCCGACAAATTGATAGCCCTATAACCTACGTTCATTTAAGTTACAGTATTACCACCATACAGTAGTCAGGGTCAGCATCCTCTCAATACCACTAACAATCAGCCATTTTCCCAGGATAGGCCTTTAGTTAAAGCATGTATACATGTACTTCAAAGTAAACATTCGCAGTATGATAAAACCGACTTCTATAACTCACAACCGTGCCAGCTTATCTCTCCTTTCCAGTACGATACCGTACAATTTTACTTTTCTATCGAATGAAACTTATGTTGAAAAGCACTACTTTTCCCTGTTACCTTTTTTTTAATTATTGAACGTGCGGGAAATACACCCTTCCATATGTATAACGTAAACGGTAAACTAATTTGAAACTGGCGTTCGCTCATAAACCATCAATTTCATTCAAGTTGCTGTGCAAGTGGTTATTGCATCGTAATGTAACTAGTGCTTAGTATTCTAATCTATGTACAGTTGTTAATTAATTTTAAAAAAACGCATTCAAGTTCCCGCTCCTTTACTCTAAAAGGTTTACGAAACAAGCTCATCAGAAGACGATACTGAAGAGGGTGAAAAAACTGAAGACCAAAGGTGAGAGATGTAATATTAGCAAGAAAACAAAAAAACAATATCTTGATGGTGACTCTAAGTCAGTTCACTCAATTGCCACAACTCTTAAGATATCGCCACAAATCGCGAGAAAAATCATCGCTAATTCATGCGTACTTAACTAAAAACAATCGACAGCGAAAATTCCAAACCGGTTCTACTGGCTTGCAAAACAATCCACCAAGCAATCAGAGCAGGACTGGGCAACATTTTACACGCGAGAAAAAAAAATATTCAGTTTCAGTTGTTAACTCTTTATTTTGGTTCTCAGGACTCCACCTCCATGTTTTGTGAAGGATCGATCAAATGAGGTAAGCTGCTAAACATATAAAACTGCAAAAGGCTCCGTACTAATGTGACCGATCGAAAGCTGAGTTAAAATTAGGGAAATGCACCCCTAATTATAAAGGGGAAGGTAACTCCGGCAGATTAATAATATTATTTCGAGCTGAAGCACACTCATTTGACTATTATTTGCTCCTTTTCTTGTTTCGAGTTAACCTGCCCGAAACGCGCGCTATCGACTGAATGTGTTGTAAGAGGAATCCAGGCTCAACAGATGTTATTAAGAACCACTGTACACTCGTTTAACTTTAGTTTCCCGTATACAAAAGTCATTCAAACTCTACCATCTGCTCAAAGCTGTTAGCAAACAGAGCTGTTTTCTTTTTCCTTTCAAAACCACACTTTTTTTTAACTTCAACCCAAACACTGTACCTCGATCTTTTTCCCTAAAAGGTCTACGAAACAAGCTCTTCAGAGGAGGATACTGAAGACGATGATAAAGCTGAAGATGAAAGGTAAAATGTGATGTGATATAACTCAAAGAAATTGTTGAAAGGTATGAATAAGCTTTGTGCAGTAATTTTTCAGAGACTGTGTTCGAAGAAATGGCCAAAAACCGAGAAAATACTCACTCGCTGTTCAATAATGCGTTTTTCACTGAGAACAATCGTCAGCGAGAATCATACCCGGGTCGACCGACTGTGCCAAACACAAATCTAACAAGTTGTCAGTCCAGCATTTGAAACAACATTTTGAGGAGCAGCATAGTGCAAGCACAGGGGAAATTTCTTCAACTGTCTTAACACTTTTAACTTGGTTTTCAGCACTCCACCTTCTTCTCTTCAGAAATATCCATCAAACGAGGTAAGTTGCCCGATGTATAAAACTACACAAAACTCACTCACTATAGTGATCGATTGGAAGCAGCAGGATCCGACATTACACCTTATTATAACTGTATATCATGGCAGTATCATCTACGGGTTCTACAGACAATTTTACTTTCGTATCCAATGAAGTGCACGTTCACATGCACTATGTTTTTGTCCTTCTTCGAGTAAACATGCAAGAAACGCGTGAATAAAATACACTTTTATAACCCACAACTGACTCTGCTTCTTGTTCACTTTCTCGAAAAGACCTGCGAAATAAGCTCCTCAGAAGATGATTCTGCAGACGATGATACAACTGGCGACCAAAGGTGAGAGAAGTAAAATAAGAAATACCAGTATCTTGAAGAGATAGAAAAGGATCTTCTCGGTCAGTTTCAATTTCCAAAACTACAATTGGAACAAGAAAAAAACTGGTCGTAATTAGGTTGTATTAGACTATAAATAATCGTGGGCGAGGAACTGACACTATTATTTTGGTTTTAGCTCTCCACCTACTTCTCTTCAGAAGTATCCATTAAACGAGGTAAGTTGCCAGACGTATAAAACTAGTGATCGATTGGAAGCAGGAAGATCAGACATTACACCTTATTAATAACTGTACATCATGGCAGTACCATCTACGGGTTCTATAGACAGTTTTATTTTCATATCTAGCGAAGTTCACGTTTACAAGCACTTTTTCTGTCTTCCTTCGAGTAACATACAAGTAATGCGTGAAAAAAAATACACTTTTATAACCCACAACTGACTGTTTCTTGGTCCTTTTCTCTAAAAGACCTGCGAAATAAGCTCTTCAGAAGATGATTCTGCAGACGACGATACAATTGGCCACCAAAGGTGAGAGAAGTAAAATAAGCAATTTATACCACAACCTCGCTTGAAACAAGAAAAATGTTTGTATTTAGCTCGTATTAGACTGTAAATAATCGTGGTCGAGGGCAAAAGAAACTGACACTTTTATCTCGTATTACAGGTCTCCAACTGCTTCAACGAAATATCTATCAAACAAGGTATGCTACAACATATAAATTTGCAAAAGGCTACTGATTGTCAAAGGCGCTTTACGTGTGAGATTAAACCTTGCTAAACGGTACATCATGGCACTACCATATACGGACAAAACCAGACAATTTTACTTTTCTATCGTACGAAGCTTGTGTTGAGACACAATATTTTTTCAATTTCTTTTTTCGAGTAAACGTGCGGGAAATGCACTCTTCCAAATGTTTAAGTTAAAAGATAAAATGATTCTGATGATAAATATTTGTTATTTAAAACCGTAGCATACTCTCACTTTACTCAAAATATTTCTTCTATACAGAAGTCCGATAACCTTAGCGTCTCCACAATACCGTTAAAAAGTCTGCTTTTTTTTTTCGAAAACCCTTTATTTATTTTTTTAATCTTAACACTCTATTATCAAGCCGACTCATAACCAACTTTAGCTACCGCTCGTTTCCTCTAAAAGGTCTACGAGACAAGCTCTTCAGAGGAGGTTACTGAAGACGAAGATAAAACTGAAGATGAAAGGTAAGAGAAGTTATATTTGACTAGGATCTGTTCAATTTCCGAGGCTATTCGTGAAAAATAGGCAGTCTGGGACTGCATGTGGCTTATTGCTGTTATCACTTAGAATAATGTAGTAAAATACCATACTCAAATTCAAATGGCTAATTAAATGAAGAGAGCCACAGTTAATCATAAATTGGTCAACTGGACTTAACTCATGTCATAGTATTGGAAAAAAAAAGTAGAGAATAATTCATGGGCGCACAGTGGTATGAAAGTTATCTTATCCAGCGGATAAATCGCTATCCGGCGGATAAAATTTATCCCCTTGGGTCATTCCGGTTGTTTGAAGCTTGGATAGCGTTATCCAGCCGCTATCCAGCAGATAAAGTTATCCACATCTAGGTAGGTCGTATAACTTTTTATCCACTGGATAAAACTGTTGGAAAACAGGCATGGCTGCTTGAACAATCAACCATTTAATTAAAAAATTGAAACAAAGTACCTGGAAAACCCACGAACGCATTGACTGCGAAATAAAGAAATATGTAACCAGCTATTGATCGATCTTTTAATACTGTGGTCATTTTATTTCCTGGGAGAAACACGCATTATGCCATCGTTCCAGGAAGAACTTTTTTGGAGAACAGCAATAATGACGACCTCGTACTTTCCTTCAAAGATATTTTACATTTGTAAATCGATGAAATTAAGTATCATTTTTCAATCGCTTGACAAATCTAGCATCAGTTATCGTTCGTGGGTGGCTCAACACGTTGTTAGCTAGCACCGCCTAAAGATTTAAAATATTTAGTTTTTAAACAATTGTTTTCCCGGGCCAAAAGAGCTGAAATTAAATAATACTTTTCTCTCAGAACTAGAGTCTTACCTAAGCTTTTGGTACCGAATGTTAAATGCTCGTAGTCAAACCCAACATCAAAAATTTTTCTTTCGCGGTAACAAGCGGACGGCAGAGGAAACGTCTTTGTTTGTGGCGTTAATGTAAATGACTTGATGTTTTTATCATTTTTTAATCGTTTATCAACTGAAATAGGTAAGGTAATATAACAAATAAAACCGTACAACACGGGCAAGTCGTCATGTGTGTTATTTTTCAAAATATTTCAATTTCTGTGCTAAAAAAACCGACCTTTTTTAGTGTTATTTTCAACATATCGATCGATCGGCTTTTCACTGACACGCAAGAATTTCATGACAGGAAAGTTTCTAACGAATGGTTCATTCTTACAAGTGTTTTAGCAAGCCCACTCTGAAGTCTATTCGAGAGGTATTTCGAGAAGGCAAAAACTAGACAATCTAGGCTCAATCATTGTTGTACTCCTTTGCATCAGTAGACCGCAGTAGTCGACCGCAGGACTGAAAACGAACGTATTTCAAATTGTAAAAGATATTTAAACGAAAATGGCTTTATATGAGGTTGGATGCATTGACAAGGAAATTAATTATCAATGTGAAGGTAGGCTAGTTTACAGAATTTCTAATACAACTGTTTATCGATAAAAGGTTTAATCCCGCGCAGCCCACGTAGTAGTTGCACGTGATATAAAGTTGACGTTTGGCAAAATAGCTCTTTTTACAACTTGAGAGCTGTTTTCGGTAGTCTCCAAAATAATTTAGGGCACTTTAGGGATGCAGTTGGCTTTGATTTCTCCATTTTCCTGGTTCCACATCTTACGCCATTTTGTTGTCATGCCACGTTTCATCTAAAAAGTGACTGAGATTCACCATGGCAACGGACCGGATAGCGGCTCTAATATCCCGTGGATAGTTATTCACCGTACTATCCAGGCTTTGTGCAACGACTTTTTATCCACTGGATAACTATCCGGTGGATAGGCTTTTCCAGTGGATAAAGTTATCCGCTCTTTGAACAACTGGGGCCTGTTTCTTGCAAATTTCGCTGAAATTGCTTTGAATAGAACGAATCGGTGAATTAAAGATAAAGCACTGTAAAAATTCACATTCAAACCTGTAATTTTTGGGAAGGTGGATTCCAAGAAGCGTCCAAACGATTCGGAGAAATTCCAAAATTCTTGTGATGACTTGTTGTGATTATTCCGGGAAGATCCATTTTCGTCTACCTCGCTAAAACCACAATCTGCCCTCGAAAAGGGATTTCTTCGCTATGAACTGACCAATTTCCACTGTTCTAGCTGTCGAGTGTTCCTTAGCACCTTTTTCTTCCGATTTACTGTTTCAAAAAGCAAAACGATTCGGAGAAAGTCTAAAATTCTTGCGATGACTGATCATTCCGGGAAGATCCATTTTCGTCTGCCTCGCCTCGCTGAAACGAAGAAATCAAAGAGGGATTCCTTCGCTATGAACTGACCAATTTCCACTGTTCTAGCTGTCGAGTGCTCCTTAGAACTTTTTCTTCCGATTTACTGTTTCAAAAACCTGTGTTTCACTTCTAAGACCGGCAGACTGCTATCTTGAAAATTCACCCGGGTGACAAGCGGCCGTCATTTTATTTGAAATTTGATCTTCCATGCGGGTGACCAAAACCTTTCTCTTAAGCCCTGGCCAAACTATCGAACAAAGTTGGATTGAACATTCCAACTTTGCTCGATCCAACATTGTTCGACCGTTTGGCCGCCCATGTTGGATGATGTTCCTCTAACAATTTTTGTTCGATCAAATGTTGGATAGAGTTTGCTTTTGATCAAACATTACGTCCAACAATTCTGCTCGATGAAAAAATGTAGTGTTTGCCGCTCTCCCAACAAAGTTGTATCCTAAAGTGAGTCACGTTCGCCCTGCTAGCCAATAAATAATCGCTTTTTTGGTGTTCTGTTTGCAGATGTCCGGTTCAATAGCGTTTAAAATTTCTGCGAACTGATCCGGGCTCATTCTCATCATCTCTGCGGGTGTATCTTGCAATGATAACTGTAGAGCGGTATGGAACACCCTCTTCAGCTCGTTCTCTTAACAATTCCATGGATTTTTCCTCGCTTGACACCGTCATTTACGCCCTCGAACAGCTCTTGTACCATAAATATTACATGTTTCGTTATATAAGCGGTTTTGGTTCCGTTTTAGCGCCATGTTTTGAATTAAATTTAGCGCCAACTTGTACCGGTAGCTTGTTTCGTCTAGCAATGTTGGATAGTGTTTTGCCACTATCTCAACATTCACATCCAACATTATTGGATGTTGGATCCAACTTTGTTCGATAGTTTTGCCAGGGCTTTAGTACCACTCCCCAAGACTCTCGCAGTCAGTGGATTGTGATTTGTTTGAAGACAATTAGAATAAAAGGAGACAAAAAACCTCTCTAGGGGAGGCAGGGAAGGAACAAGCAAACGCTAAGATCGGGGAATATCGGATAAAAATCGGCAGAGTTCGTAGGTCGTTCGTACTCTATTGTTACACTCACTCATTCACTCAACGCGACAACATAGTGGTTTCGCCTCCATAAGGAGGCAGTAAGCCACAAAAATCGAGAAGATTAATATGTATTTCCCCAAGAACAAACGAGAACGAGAACGAGAAGGTCTCCTGACTGTCTAACACTGAGTGTCCAGGGCGGGACTTCAAAAACCATCTTTGAGGGCAGTATAATGCAAGGGTAAAAATGCTTCAATTTCTTAACAATTCCTCCGTGGTTTTCAGGACTCCAGCTTCTTTTTTTGTGAAGTGTGGACCAAAAGAGGTAAGACGCTACATTTACAAAATTGCAAACGATCACTCACTGTACGGGCCGATAGAAAGCAGAAAGGTGCGAGACTTCACGTTACCATCCCTGCTTATCATGACAGAACCATCTACGTGTTATACCAGACAAATTTACTTTCCTATCCAAAAACGCTCATGTGTACAGGAAATGCGCGCTTTCGACTGTATATGTATAACAGCAAGCTAGGGTCGGTAGATAAATGATGACGTTCTTATAAACTAATGAACAGTAATTTAACTCAAAAGATTTCTATACAGAGCTCATATGAACTTTCTATTCTTTTTTTTTTTTGGTTTTGTTTTTGTTTTGTTTTGTTTTGTTTTGTTTTCCAAAATCACCTAGTTTCTACTCTAAGCATTGTATGATTACCTCTTTTTTCAGTGTGGAGCCATCAATTGAAGAGAGTATAACTCAATCTAAGCACACTGTATGATAAAACTGTCTCATGCAGGTTCTCGGTCCATTTCTCAAAAAGGTCTCCGAAACAAGCTCCTCAGAAGAGGATACTGAAGACGATACAACTAACGACCAAAGGTCAGATATAAGATATTAGAAAAGTACCAATATCTTGAAGGGAGAGTCACGGATCTGTTCGGTCATTTTTCATTTCCGTGACCGCGCTTTAAAAAAAAAACAGCCAAAACACGAGAAAGAACTGAACGCAATTAAGTCGTATTTTACTTTAAACAATCTTGGGCGAGGAAAAAACAACAAACTAACACTTTTATCTCGGTATTCAGGATTCCACCTCCTTTTATTTTTATGAAGTATCCATCAAACAAGGTAAGTTGCCACACGTATAATAAAACTACACAACATGACTTACTATAGTGTTCGATTGGAAGCAGGAAGATGCAACGTTACACCTTATTATAACTGTATTTCATGGCAGTACCATCTACGGGTTCTACAGACAATTTTACTTTCGTATCCAATGAAGTGCACGTTGACATGCACTATTTTTTTTCTCTTTCTTCGAGTAAACATACAAGAAATGCGTGAATAAAATACACTCATAACCCACAACTGACTCTGCTTCTTGCTTCTTTTCTCTAAAAGACCTGCGAAATAAGCTCCTCAGAAGATGATTCTGCAGACTATGATACAACTGGCGACCAAAGGTGAGAAATGTAAAATCAGAAATACCAGTATCTTGAAGGGATAGAAAAGGATCTCCGTCATTTTCAATTTCCAAAACTGCAATTGGAACAAAAAAAAACTGGTGGTAATTAGGTTGTATTAGACTATAATCGTGGGCGAGGAAATGACTTTCATTTTGGTTTTCAGCTCTCCACCTTCTTCTCTTCAGACATATCCATCAAACGAGGTAAGTTGCCCGATGTATAAAACTACACAACACTACTCACTAAAGTGATCGATCGGAATCAGGAAGATCCGACATTACACCTTATTATAACTATATCATGGCAGTACCATCTACGGGTTCTACAGGCAATTTTACTTTCGTATCCAATGAAGTTAACTTGACAGGCACTATCTTTTTTATTTCTTTCTTCGAGTAAACGTGCAAGAAATGTGTAAATGAAATCCACTTTTATAACCACAACTGAATCAGGTTCCTGCTCCTTTTCTCTAAAAGACCTACGGAACAACCTCTCCAGAAGAGGATTCTGCAGACGATGATACAATTGACGACCAAAGGTGAGATGTGTGATATTAGATATGTGAATGATCATCGCAGTTATGAACACTACTTAAGTAGCAGTGAAGACGAAGCCTGAAGCCGAAGTCTTGGACGGGAGTCGAACCCACGACCTCTGCAATAATTGCAGTGCTCTACCAACTAAGCTAACAAACCATCTGGGAGCTGGTGCGTAATATACCCGTGAGTAATGGAATATATGAGAATGATTATATGAAAATCATATATTTGAACTGCGGATTAAACAATTAATAAGTGAGTGATCATCGCAGTTATGAACACTACCATCCGCAGTTCAAATATGGTTATGACTAGAATGGATACTCCAAACTAAGGTGGGATATTTCGTGATGCATACACAATATAACATATCTCAAAATAAGGTGGAACGTTTGGTGACGTTATATGGCAATAACCGACAACCCCAGTGTTAACCCGAAACAACACTCTGTTTAAAGGCAGAGAAGAACTACTGGGTTAGGCACTGATCTTTGGTGATTAGGCCTAAGCGCTGACTCGAAATGGTTAGCTTTCATATGTTGTTATGGTGACACCATATAAATTTGTTAAAACTTGCCTTCCTCGTCAGCTACCAATCGCTGGTGTAGTGGATATGGACATCGTTGTGACCCCTATATCCCGGGTTCAACCCTTTGTATGCTCTTTTCTAAGATTTTTTTTTTTAACTTAGTGAAAATTTACTAAGATCGTTTAGCACTTTATATACACAAAACTAAGGGTGTGACCTGACATTCCATTCTAGTCACGACCGTTCAAATATATTACCAATCAACGAAATGACCAGCTCCCAGTTGGCTTGTTAGCTCAGTTGGTAGAGCGCTGCATCGGTATCGCAGAGGTCGTGGGTTCGACTCCCGTACAAGCCTTATAACTGCGATGATCATTCACATATTCATTCTTTAATCTAAAGTTCAAATGTATGAATTTCATATATTCATTCTTACAGATGTGATATTATTTATACCATTATCTTGAAGGGAGAGAAAAGGATCTGTTCGGTCATTTTCCTTTTCTGAACTGCACTTGAAACAAGAAAAAATGCCGGTCGGTATTGGACTATAAATAATTGTGGGCGAGGACCAAAAAAACTGACACTTATCTTGGTTTTCAGGACTCCACCTCCTTTTATGAAGTATCAGTCACAAATGGTATGTTACCACACATTTCAATCTGCAAAACGCTACTGATTACCGATAGCGCTTTAGCTGTGAGCTTAAACCTTGCAGAAACCGTATGTCACGGCAGGACCAACTACGGACTATACCAGACAAATTTACTTTCCTACCGATTGAAGGAGCCTTGTGTTGAAAGACAATATATTTTTCCATATCTTTTTTCGAGTAAACGTGCGGGAAATGCGCCCTTCCAAATGTTTACGTTAAGCGATAAAACAACTCCAACAGATTAATAATACTGTTATTTAGAACCGTCGTACTCTCATTTAACTTTAAGTATTTCTTCTTTACAGAACTCGTGTGAACTTTAGCGCCTCTACAAGACAGTTGACAAATCAGCTATTTTTCCATGTAACTATCTATAGTAAAGCTGACGTTTATAACTCATAACCGACTCTAGTTCTCGTTCGTTTCCTCTAAAAAAGGGCTACGAAGCAAGCTCTTCAGAGGAGGATACTGGAGACGATGATAAAACTGAAGATGAAAGGTAAAAGACTACGATCTGTTTGGTCATTTTCAATTTCCGAGACAGTTTGAAAAACATCGAGAAAAGACTCGATTAATGCGTATTTTTCCAAGAACAATCGAGGACGACGAGGTCTACTAACTGTGTAACAAGTCGCCAGGGTAGGACTTCAAACACCATCTTTGAACGGCCACATATATAGTGTAACGGTACAAACTCGTCTATTTGTTAACACTATTATCGTGGTTTTCAGCACTCAACCTTCGTCTTTGGTAAAGCATGGATCAAACAAGGTGAGACACTAACTAAGGAAAACTACAAATGATTACTCACAGAGCGGGCCAATCGAAAGTCAAAGTGCGAGACATATGGGTTATTGGCCAAGCGTTAGGTCAAGATGCCGGGATATTGGTCAAGTTCTTTTTTTGCGTGCTTAACGAGGCCAATATCCCGCCACCTTGACCGAACCAGCTTGGCCCAATAAAGGATTTATTATATGACTCAAAGGACGCTATTGAAAGACAGTAAAACGCGGGCCAAACGGGCTATCCCGAGCGGTCAAGATGGCTCCATCTTGACCTCACGGGTAGCCAATCACAGCAGGAGAATTGATTCACCTTGACCGCTGAAAGAGCCAGTCATATAATAAAACGCATTATTATTATTAACCTTGCTATCGAATAAAGCTCATTGTTGACAGGCACTAGTTCTTATTTTCTTCTCTCTCTGTTTTTGGTGTTTAAGAGCGGCAAATGTGCGCCTAATAGACTGTATATATTTAAGAGGAAGTTAGGTTCGACAGATAAATGATGATCTCATTGAGAACTTCTGTAAATTCATTTAACTCAACATATATCTTCTATAAGCTTGTGGGATGTGGCTGGAGTGACAAGGATACTTCACAACTTAATGTGATCAAGTAAGCTGAAGCCACTCAAAAGGCACTAAGGCCACAAGGTAGCGGGCATTACCCCTTAAATCTACCAAAGCAAAGATTGAGCCCAAGTATTAGCAGCCATGGACAGCTGTTTCGGCCTTGTTAGGCCTCATCAGCATGGCATAGCTAATGCTCAGGCTCAAGTACCCACATATCAATAAAACAAGCAATGAAAACGTAAAGCTTGTGGGGTGTGGCTGGAGTGACAAGGATACTTCACAATCCACATCCCACAAGCTTTACGTTTTCATTGCTTGTTTTATTGATATGTGGGTACTTGAGCCTGAGCATTAGCTATGCCATGCTGATGAGGCCTAACAAGGCCGAAACAGCTGTCCATGGCTGCTAATGCTTGGGCTCAATCTTTGCTTTGGTAGATTTAAGGGGTAATGCCCGCTACCTTGTGGCCTTAGTGCCTTTTGAGTGGCTTCAGCTTACTTGATCACATTAATTTGTTAAGTATCCATATATCTTCTACATATGGGTTTAAATTCTAACGGTTCTCGCTTCTTCTTCCTAAAAGTTTTACGAAACGAGCACCTCAGAAGAATCAGAAGAGGGTGATAGCACTGAAGACCTCAGGTGAGAGAAAAGACATAATATCAATATCTTGAACAAAGAGACTAGTATCTCTCCTATGACATGATGTAACACGAGAGATGACGCGAAGGAACACGAGGCGAAAAATAGGTATCTAATAATAAATAATAATCTTTATAGGGGTGACACAATTACTGGTAGCCCAGTAGTTTCCACTGTGGCTCGCAATGTCTCGAAGGGTGACACCACGATGTGTTTGGTTATTCTCAGTTTCTAAGACTAGGTTTGAAGAAATCGCCTAAACTCGAGAAAAAAATCGTCGTCGTTGTCGTCGTCGTCACCAAACGCGACCGAGAAGTCAAACCAGGGTAGAACTACAAAACTCCATCTTTGAGGGATAATATAGTGCAAGGGTAGAAAATCTTCAATTTCTTAACACTTTTATTTCGGTCTTCAGGACTCCATCTCCTCCTTCTTTGAAGTATTCAACACACAAGGTACGTTGCTACATGTGTGAAACTGTAAAACGCTTCTCATTGTACTGACCGATTGAGAACTGAGAGGTGCGAGATTAACTATCATGAGGTACAAACTACGTTACACTACGCAATATTTTCATCTTTTATCAAAAATAGGTCACATTAACAGGCACTTTTTTTCGTGCACACTTTCGAGTCACCGAGTCAAGGGGTTCTCCGATCGGGCAAATTAAAGATGTTATTTGGAAGTCAAGGCCCTTGGAAACGCTCTCAATATTGTTGGCTAACAACATCCAACATTGTTGTGCCCAGCATGTTAGATGCGTTTGAAAATCGTATTGGTTGTTGTCAGGAGTTGAAACAACAACAGCCAACACCACCAAACACAGTGTTTAAACGCACCCGACATGTTGGACGCAACAGCGCTGGATGTTGCTAGCGAACAACGTTGGAAACGTCGACACAGTCATCAACTTACAATCATTTAACTTCAAATAGTTGTTCCACACAGAAATCATTTTCTTCGGCATCTCCTCAATACCACTAACAATCAGCTACTTTTCCAAGGAGCCACTAGTGTAAATTAATATATCTCAATCTAAAGACAAAATAACACAACCTTTTCAGGTTCTCGCTTTTCTTTCTCCGAAAGGTCTTGGAAACAAACTCCTCAGAAGAGGATACTGAAGATGATACAACTGAAGACCAAAGGTGAGATATAAGATATTATTTTTACATGAGCTCGGATTCCTTTGTTCTTCTCGGGGGGAATATCTTACATAACCCCCAAATCAACTGTCTGAAAAGCTGGGTGCGGCTTTGATTGTTTGAAGGGAAGAGTGGGGCTAATGAACAGCTAATTTAAATGCGAGGGATTATGTATTAATATGCAAGGGGGATAAGTGACTTATCCCCCTTGCATATTAATACATAATCCCCTCGCATTTAAATTAGCTGTTCATGAAGAACAAATTTACAAATGTTTATTTGGAAATAATAAATACGACGCTACAATTTCTAAAATTGAACTGAGCAGTGTTTTCTTTTGGGGCACATTCGCGGATTTTCTTAGTGGTGGTTCATCGCTTTCCACTGAGGCCCCCAAAAAACTAGTTGCTGATCCTTGCAAAACATCGGACACAATTTCCTTCTGCGCGTCGCTAACTCTTTGATAGGTGTGAAGTGATTTCACAGTACGATGTCCAGTACGTTCCATTATGAGCTTTTCAGGCACTCCCTTTTCTAGGCCAATCGTGCAAGTCGTGGCTCTCAGGGAATGATTTGTTTTGTAACCTTCTATTCCTGCAACTCTACACATGTCTTGAACAAACATTTCTCAAGCTGTTTTTCAAACTGGTGTTTTTGTGTACCACGCTTCGTCGGTGCGTAAATTGAAATTGTCAACTGCTTTCTCGTTGTCTGCACCCGCAAATAAAGATTCAAAGTTGTTTACCGAAAGCTCAATTGAGGTGCTGCCACTAAAACTGCTTTGAGTAATAAACAGTTCTGACTCTGAATCGCTCAACATTGCTAGCCTGTTCCTAGCATTCACTACGAACTTATTGACTGTCAAACAAAATCAATAAGTGGTCAAACGTCATCTTTGAGGGGCAACCTAGTGCGACGGTAAAAATTCTTCATTAATTTCTTAAACTTTTATTTTGGTTTCTAGTACTCCACCTCCTTCTTTTTTGAAGTATGGATCAAAGAAGGTAAGTAGCTAAGTATGCAAAACTTTAAAAGACTACTCACGATCGAATATACGGAGGTGCGAGATTACATCTCATTATAACTGAAAGTCATGGCAGTGCATCTACGTGTCTTACCATTCTATCGAATAAAGCTCACATCAACAAGCACTAATGTACCTTGTTTTGACGACTTTTAAGTAAAAGAGCGGGAATTGGCGGTTTTGATAGGCTACGATAAAGGGCAAGTTGGGCCTTAGAATTAATGCTCATGTTATTTAAAAGGCTGACACACTCACTTTACTTACCTACCTACCTCCCTCCCTCCCTGCCTGCCTCCTACTTACCTACCTACCTACCTACCTACCTACCTACTTACCTCCCTGCCTCCCTCCCTACCTACCTACCTACCTCCCTATCAACCAACCAACCTACCTACTTACCTCACTAACTTGCTTGCTTACTTACTCATGCAAACTCACTCATACAACCGCTAGTTTGAATGTGTATATCGGAATGTAGCTTAATCGGAATGTAGCTTAATCTAAACATTGTATGGTAAAACCGACAATTACAAAACACAACTGGTCAATCAGGTTCTCCCCATTGTTCTCTAAAAGGTCTTTGAAACAAGCTCTTCAGAAGAGGATTCTCGAGACGATTACAACACTGAAGACAACAGGTGAGAAAGATAGCAATTGCCAAAAAACATATACAACTGCATAAGCATAAGAAAGGTGAGAGGGGTTTACCTCGGTGTAAAAACCTGGCGAGGTTTTCTTTGTTTTATGAGCTGTTTTGTTGTACGCTATTGTTTAGAATGTTTGTTTTCTTTGTTTTACGTCATTCGCGGGTTTTTACACCGAGGTAGTGCCGGTGAGACTAGGAACTGCTCAGTCATTTTCAATTTTCGAGACTGTTAAAAGGGAACTGTAGCGTAATTGGAATAAGACGTATTTTTAACAACAAGAACCTTTCAAAAAAACCTGGTAGTTTTCTTACGCAGTACATGTACTCGTTATGTGCATTGAAAGGCCACGGATGACTGGCAGAAAATGGACTGCAACTTGAAAAAGATAGGCTAACTTTTTCAACTTTTGTCATCGTGTCTTGGAAAAATCAGAATAAAATAATGTTCCTTTCTTTTCCTTCCCACAAATACAGACCAGAATTGCCGTGACAGTATCCCTTTAAATCTTCTAAAATGGAGAAAAACCTCATCCTGAATTGATATGTAATTAACTAAAAGCAATCGAGAGCGAGAGGTCAAACCAGGTTCTGCGAAAAGAGTCTAACAAATGGGGGCAACATCGTGCAACGATAAAAATTCTTTAATTTCTGAACACTTTTGCCTTGTTTTTCAGGACTGCAACTCCTAAGTATAAATCTTACGAGGTAAGTTGCTACATGTATAAAACTGCGCTACCGATCGAAAGACGAAAGGTGCGAAATCAAACTTGACTAAAACTGTATTTCATTTCAATACAATCTAAATTTTATAACATATCACTTTACTTTCCTATCAAATAAAGCTTATATTGACAATATATTATATATTTCGATTCCGGTTTTTTTTTTTTTCTTTTTTTTTTTTTGGATAAACGTGAGGTAAGTGCAAGATCTCTCCGAGAAATTAATGACGGAGTCATTAGGAGCAGACATTCGGTCATTGACTTTAAAAAAATTTCATCTGTGCAGAAGTCATAGGTTTAGCATCTGCTCAACACACCAAACAAAATAAGAAAAATGTTTCTGGGATAGACCAATAGTTAAGGCTTGGTTTAGAGCGGTTTTCAATTGAGTGTCGAAAGTAATTATGGTTTTGCTTTGGTTTTGCATTACTTCGCTCTGTAATTGGCCAGAAAAACTCGCGCCACTTTCTCAACCAGTGAGAAGCAAAACCAAAACAAATTGTGATTTGCACGCGCGTATTTTCCCGCGTTTACGTCGGCTACATGCAATTGCTTCGTATTCTGATTGGCTCATTCCACTGCTTACTTCTGTTGTGATTGGCTGGAGTAATTGCTTTGGTTTTGGTTTTACGACACTCAATTGAAAAGCGCTCTACTTAACGCGGGAAACAGATTTTATTAGACAACATGTAATACAGCGTAATAGCCAAATACACAAGATTACTAAGGAATTAGTGTGTAATAGTTATTAGTACTTAATTTTACACAAAAACTTTTTGAGCAGTTTTCAATTGAGTGTCGAAAGTAATTCTCTTTTTGCTTTGCTTTTGCACTGTTTCGCTCTGTGATTGGCCAGGAAAACGCGCGCCACTTTCTTAATCAATGAGAAGCAAAACCAAAACCAATCAGACGTGAGTTGCACGCGCATTTTCCCGCGCTTTGCGCCGGCTACATGTAATTGCTTCGTACTCTGATTGGCTCATTGCACTACTTACTTCTGTTGTGATTGGTGAAAGTAATTGCTGTGGTTGTGGTTTTACGACACTCAATTGAAAAGTGCTCTAAATGTTTTATTAAGTACTAATAACTATTACACACTAATTCCTTAGTAATCTTGTTGTATTTGGCTATTACGCTGTATTACATGGGTTAAGTAAAATCACTCTAAATCGAGTATACCTTAATGTAAACATCCTTTAAGAAAACCGACCTCTATAACTCACAACTGTCTAAGGATCTTGCTTCTTTTCCCTGAAAGGTCTTGGAAATAAGCTCCTCAGAAGAGGATACTGAAGAGGAAGATAAAACTGAAGACCAAAGGTGAGAGATGTGATGCTAAATAATTCCCAGATTCACGAAACGTGAGTCCAGGATCTGTGCAGTTATTTTCTATATCTGAGACCGTGTCAAATGAAATCACCAAAAATCGAGACAAAAACTTGGTGGCAATTTTATCGTATTTCACAAAGAAATTTCAAGGACAAGAACTCAAGCCCGGGACTACTGAGTGTGCAAAAAAATTTCACCGGGTGGACTCCATTTTTTAGTGTCAACATAGTACAAAGAACTGCCATTTCTTTCTACGTCTTTAGGGGAGAGAGTAAGGGACTGAGTGACTTTCAATTCAATTTTTTTAACGAGCTACAGCGAAAGCAACATTTTTATCATGGTTTCCCGTCTACGTACCATGTGTTCGTTTT
>JAEMWC010000366.1:765000-782500 GCA_016490735.1 Pachyseris speciosa
CACTCGCTAACATTTCAAAACTTCCACAATCCTCGCCACCTCAAGCCCGTGCAACAAAGAAGCGCGACTGTAACTGGAAAACAAGGAATTGAGATCATACACGAGCTTCTTTTTATTGTTTTATTTAGTTCAATTTAATCAGATTTTTCACGCGTCTCAACACATTACCCCTAAGGTAAATTTCCCGTTTTAGTGCATGATTCATCACGCAAAATAGCCATATTCTCTACAAGGCAAGACTAACGTAGAGGTGCTGTACGTGTGAAACACATCAGAGCAAAGTATTACAAGAAATGGGCTTAAGGTACATGTACGCTGCTTCGCGGGATAATGAAGAACACACGAGAAAAGAAGTAAGTGAAGTGAGTATGAGAATACAAAGAGAATCAGAAGTTTTAAAATCCATGTTCAGATGCTGCATTATGCGACCGTTACAGTGTAAAAGCTCCCGAGTTAAGAAAATTAATCAGTATTAAGACCAAACGAATTGAAATTTGGCCAAAGAGAAAACAATTCCCAATTTTTACATCTAGTTCTAACTTTGAGTTCTGTACACAGAATTATTCAAATACTGCATTCCAGTATAAGATAGTCGCTTAATACGCTGCACAAGACGGTCCTTACTCTTGGGTGCACTAATAATATTCTTAAGTTATAGAAAATGCAAATTAAGACTGTAGAGACGGCGGCGTTTCTCCTTAAGCTGAGGTACGGGGAGGTTTGTGCGGTACTCTTGATCATGCTGTAAGAGGAAGTTCTCCATTTTGAATCGAAATTTTCCAAGCAAACTCTCCGATCGAGACGTTCAAAGGTGCAATCATTCAAAAGTAAGCTAGTGAGCGCTCCAAGAATCACGAAGTGAAGAAACATTCGGACTTCAAATAGAACTATAACTAATTGGACTCCGCAAATTTCTGACTTGTGCGGATATTTTGACCTCGTGGGAATTTAAAAAAAAAAAGACCTGTGAAATAGCTCGTGGGTGTTCACTTATCGATTTTTGTTTTATTTCATTTTCTTTTTCTTTTAGGCCCGCCCGAGTGGTCTGCAGAGAAACCATGCAGACGAATGGACTCAGTTCTCTCATAAATATTCGCCTCACGATCAACAAGGCACATCACGACCTCGGTTTAAAAGGCCTCCTCGCATCAATACATCTTCACCTGACGGAAATCAATAAACACGGTGCCATGAAATGTTGAGCGAAAAGAACAGGACAGCCTAAGCCTCATACGTTGCCTTTCTACAAAAGATGAATGCATCACCTAGCTGTATTGGAGTGCGGCACAGCTATGGCTCAAGTGACAGTACAAGAGAAGGACCGACAGCTTCGTCAAGTTTATAGAGCGATTTGGAAATGAGTGTCGTAAAACCCAAACCAAAGCTGTTATTCTGACCCATCTGAACAGATCCAAACAAGGCAATGAAGTAACGCGAATTCGAGATAAATGCAAGTTGCCGATGGAAAGCGAGGGAAATTGCGTAAGACCAAGTCATGATTGGGTTTGGTTATGCTGCTAATTGTTGGCGAAAGTGGCTCGAATTTTTCCAACCAATCACCAGGCGAAGTAAAGAGAAACAAAAGGAAATTAAAATTATTGTCGACACTCAATGGCAAACCATTCTATCACGTGACCAATATCAGTCAAATTGACTATTTCATCAACTGAAAGCGCGCCAAAGCACAGACACAGCTTTCGCGAGCTACAGAAGGCGACTAAAAGGCCCTACATCGGTAAGTACCGTATTCCATGATGGCATTTAGGTTAGCATTTTTTGTAAAGACTTAAAACATACAAATAAACCCCTTGATCGTCCAAACGTCGATCAAGACTCGAACCACGCTTGTGTGGCCCTGAGAAGTTTGTGGATGCGAACATTACTCAGTCTAGCACGATAAAGGTTTACCCGAGATCTGTTGTGTTTAGTTTTTATAGGCAGTGCAAGCTTAACCATTGCTGAAAAGATACTGTACCTAGATATTTCGCACCACTGGAGAAAAACTTTGACTTGAGCATTTTTAAAATTAACGATTAATCAAAGCGAGTTCACGAAACAAGGTTTACGCTAGTCTGATTTCACTTTCTCAAAATGCTTGTGCCAGTCTTTGGATGTTGTCAATATTCTATATTTCAACACAAAAGTGTAAGTATGAGGTGTAAGTATGAGGCAAGGGGGAAAGGGAGAGGTTAGCGAGATTAACTTTCGATTCGGATAATGCCAGGACCTGGAGAACCCTTTCTCTCAGTGTAGTCTTCGCCTGGGTTGCAGGTAATTGTGCCAATTCACGTATTTCCGATGTTTCACTCTCTGACCACTGAAGGTCGACCGTTGTAAGGGACTTGGTGTCCTCTTGTCCTCCTTGGATGTACTTCCTAAATATTTATAAATAAATAGATAAAAATATGAAGGCTTAAATTAACTTTTAGGAAACCAACAAAATGTTTCTGTTTCCTTTCGTGACAATTGTTTCGGAAAAGGTGAAAGCACCAATCACTGCTCGTCAGTCGGTTGAGTCATAATCGCCGAATCGCGGCATATAAGCTAAGACATATTCGACGCGTGGTTCGTAGGTTGGATAACGAAGGTGAAGATTTATTTTGGAAATTGCCTCACATCAGAGAAAAGGTAGGCTGAATATGTAAGATTTCTTATCTGCGAAATCAGATGCAGGCTATAACTGTAACATGTACAGTGAAAAGGTGTTAAATCAAGGAAAACTGATTTTCAAATCGCGGGGCAAGTTGCTCCTATATGAGTTCGTGCAAAGGCGACTAAGTTCGGGAATTTTATCTAAGGCTGCCAACAAAAAAATTCAGAGAATGGATTGTTTGAGCGAACTATATTTAAGACGAATAGCAATTAAATTGAACACACGCATTCATTTTGATTGCATTGTGAGTAGGAACAAGGCGTTGCCGTGTTGTCTGGTCTTCGGAGCCATGCCAAAAGTTTGAGATGAATCGACAGTCCAAAGAGGAACTTGAATGAAGCAGAAATTTCAATAAGGCTGGAAATATCCCCTTTAGAAACTGCCGAACATGGGCTGGTAGAATTTAATAGGTACTTCACCACGAGACAACACGTTTCAGCGTCCTAAGTGTAATTTGATTGCAATCACGAGGGAATGTACTTGATCGGTAACAACGAACTCGACCTACGGTGTACCTCCAACAAAACGCCTAGTAATCACCAAAGTTGTTTAGAAATATCACATAAACCTGACCATCACAAATGGAAGACGCTAAAATCTCAATTAAATAGACAGCATCGTACTACTTGATGTATCGAGGTGTACCATGTGGTTAATAAGACTCTCTCGTTTTCTTGATTTTGCAGACCACTTGACCATGGCAAGCTCCAGAAATGTGAGTAACAAATATATTACAGAATAGTGCGCTCGACTTTGGATTTTTATTCGCAGTACTTCTTGCTTTGCTTCTTATATCCGAGGTCTTTACTGTTTCTTTCCATGCAAAGAAAGACGAAGACAAAGTCAACAGTACCAGCATCGGAGCTTTTGCTTATTAACAAAAAGCAAACAGAAATTACTCTGGCTCGAGATGAATTATTGAGTCGTAATCGTTTTACTGTGAGAATGAATTTATGAAAATCAATCGTTTTACTGTTGTACAAAGACAGGATTTACAATGTAGTTACACTGCGTCTTTAATGCTTGAAAACGGAGAATTTATCACGACTTAGCATCAGTATTCGATCATCGTATGGCTTCTTAATTCTCACGAATTTAAATCATGCTAGCCAGTTTAATCACTTTAACCACTAATTGCTCTAACACCTTGTTGTATCGCGAATTTGTTTCAACACCTATTACTGGTTTCCATGTGATGTCATCAAAATTCTAAAACATACACTAAGGGCGACAAGAGGGTAATCTTTTAATATTTTCTACAAACTAGTGATACAAATCTTCAAGAAAAATTCTATGGCGATCTTTTGCTCTACTTCAGTACAAAAGTTTGAAATTTGCCCCAATTTGTAGTGGTCGAAGCACAAGAAATCTCATGTTATAAAACCAGTACTTTCACTTTACGTTACAATTTTCAAGTTTGATATCATGTAGAAGTATCGTCTACTGCAGTCTACCAATGCTGAAGATAAATTAGGAATACTGATTGCATGATCTGTTTGGTTTCTTCGACCGACTTGTACCGCAGCCATAATGGTTTCCCAATTCGATGGACACCAACATGGCAGATCCATACTAAGTCTAGTAATTTTCGAAGAGTTCCTTTCATCATAACTTTGCTCTATACAGTACTACAGAGCTGGAAATCGTTCCAAGTTGTTCCTGTATACCTTTAAATCCTTTGTTTGTGAATCTTATCGATGCATGTAGACTTACATTAAATCCTGGTGATTTTTGTTCAGTCACTATTTTATCGCAATATACATACCTTTTAAATGTCAGAACTAAAACAAATGGTCACAACAACTTACACACTTGTAGGCAACCGATTCATAAGATTTTCTCGCACACTACCAGACTAGAATGATAACTTGTTAATCTATTGTTAAAACTGAAATAGGCACAATATACAAAATCTAGAGATGTATGTTCAACATACCCTATTAATTTTGTGCAATGTACAGAAATGATTGTGTACACCCAGTATACCACTCATGGAATGACAGACTTAATGTAACCATAACAGTAAATGTATAGTGTAAAGCAAGTCAACGCTTAATGTTTTACTTTCTTTTTCTTTTTCTTTTATAAAATTTCAGAGCAACCAGAATAGGTAAGCCAATTTTCCTCTGTTAAAGAAATACTTAATTCCACTCATTCGAAAATGTGTAGATTTTGCCACCCATCAACACAAAGTACTGTACCATCCCTTTTGGTTAATTTCTGTCTGTAGCAGGTGTTTTACTATATACCCTAGCAAAATCCTTGAACTCTAGGTATGGTACTTGCCTCTCAAAAGATTTACAGCCAGTCAAAACAGAGGGGTGCTGTTTACTAACCATTAATGTCCCACCATATTAACAAATAACTAAAAACCCTCTTAAAAATAACAGACCTTTGGCCATCAACAAACTCAACCAACTGATTCAAGTTTATAATTAAAATTTACATAAATTGCCTACTTTACTAAGAATAAGAAGAAATATTTTTTACTTTGCAAAAGACATATGCAATGGGCGTGCAGGAAGCGAACACTAGGGATGGTGGAATGCAAGACTTTGCAAGACAGCGAGACTAATACACGTTCTGCAAGCCCGAGACTTTCTTAGCCTTGTAACAGAAGTTGAGACTCACATTTGCCACCCCTAACACTTTTAAATGAAAGAAATAACTTACTTGGAAATGTGCCATCCACCACAGAAAATTGCATATTTAACTATTCCAGATATGGCAGAAATATCATCCAGTCTACTATCTGAAACCAAATAATGCACAATTTTCAAATTACAATCACTTAATTTCAGGAATCTTGCTTTCTAGCCAGCAAACTAATTGCATGCTCTCCTATAGGGTCTTGCATAATTTATTTTGCAGTTTCTCTATCTCCATGTATATCAGCATGCAGCAATGACAGCTTGTGGAGAGCTTGCAAACAGATTAGTTGTTGCCCATTAATGATCACCACTCATGCAAAAGAGCCTGAAATGCAGGTTAATACACATATAAATGCCTTCCGCACAAACTGTTCTGTGTAAAACTGCACCTACAACTTGCTTGTAAAAGAGATATAGTATTATTGTCTTCCAAGGCAGTAGGAGCTGTATGCCTTGAAAAAACGTTTGCATTGCCCTACAGCAATATATTACCACCAAACATAGGTTAAGAAAGTTTTGTTTCTCTCAACAGAGACATGATACCATGGGCACAGCAGTCAATCATACAGGACCTTGATGTAAGAACTGGCTCATTACAGTGACCAGTGTAATTTCAACTTGAAGCAAATTGTATTTCAGTCAATAGTTTCCAATTTTACAGTGGCTGACACTTTGCAAGAGGCCATCTTAAAGCAGGATTAAGAGATGTGGAGGAAGGGAGTGCCGGGGGGGGGGGGGGGGGGGTGAAACACAGCAAACATGCAGCATTTACAGTAATTGCTCTGCAACTTCACACAATTGGTGAGAATGCAGATTCAGCACTCCAAACTAATCTTTATCTATGTTACCATTTGGAGACCTTCTGTTGTAAAAAGCTTGCCAAGTATAAATTATATAGGTTGCCAACTAAAAAAAAAACAAATTCAGTGACAAAAAATAAAAACCTTTTTTCTCTTGGAGACACAATGTTTAGTACTATGTGAAGATACAAACCGCTGACCACTTTGAGCCTTCAAAAATCAAGATGGCCGTAGTATATCCACAAACATATATAACTGCAGGAATAACTAAAGAACTTGATGACCAATGTATGTAACAGCCTTTTTTTCTTCTACTCGCATTGCTGACTAAACAGTCACAGCTTAGAATGCCTGAGCAATGTCAGATTGGTCTGACAATGAACCATATTACATAGCCATTCTTACCACAACATCACATTCTTTAGAAAGGCTTTTAAAAAAAAAAAAAGTTTTGGCAATTGAAAAAAAAAATAGTTGAGCATGTGTTGAATTACATCTGAACCATTCAAGGGACCATAGTTCAAACCCTAAGCAAGTATCTTGTCTTATTCTTCACTACAGGAGGTGAATGACAGTAATGGAGAACGGAGGTAATTTACTGATTACATTCATTACACATTAAAACAAGCAAGCTCGAGCAAATACATTAGAATAAATAAAAAGAAATAAATAAGAAAGCTCAAGCAATACATATCTTACAAAAAATTCAGGTGCTATTAATAAATATGACAATGAATAAATTATATGAAATTCATATTATTTGAACAGTCTGTGGTTAAATGAATGAAGATGTAAATGATCATTGCAGTTATGAGCACTACTAAACAATATAGTGAAAATAAAGCCTGAAAAAAATTAAGGCTTGTATGGGATTCGAACTCACAACCTGTGCAATACCGATGCAGTGCTCTACCAACTGAGCTAACAAGCCAACTGGGAGCTGGGCATTGTTTTGGTTTGTAATATAACCATGAATGATGAATAAATGACAATGAACATATGAAATTTATACATGTATAATTATTTCATCTTCATTCATTAATCTGTAGTTCAAATATATGAATTTCATATATTCACTGACTCATTTACATGTAATCGCCCTGAATAATTCATATACAGGTGTCCCCTTTCCAATAAAAGGTATTATTTTTTATTTTCATTCTTACAATTTGCACAATTTGCACAACGTAAACACACCCAAGCCTGCTGCCACCTTGAGAACAGAGCAACTACTTTTTGCTTTCTTTTCAATGCTTTAATGCATGAGGCCCTGCTGTTGTTATGCAAGTCTACCGTTACTGCTAGACATCAAGAGCCATATTGAAGGGAGGCAATCAATATTTACCCATGCAATTCATCATGCAACACTAAGCCACAACACCTAATCTTCCACCCAAAGTTCTTTAATCCATTTGTCAGTGCATTGAGTTTGTTGCTGGGATTTTCCATACCAAAAATCATGCAGTTTTGGTTTCTTAAGTGCATCCTTAGATAGGTGGTTTTCCACAAAGAAGTGGCTTTCCATAAAGATGAGACTACCAATGTGTCTAAATTTATACAAGAAAGTGTTAAAAAACTGTTCTGTGAGATTTTTGACCACTCTTACAGTAATTTGCTTCCAGGTATGTCTTATACTGGGTTTCATGCCCACAAATGTATGTTACTAAACTACAGCTGCAAAAACAGCCTAGGATATGCTGTCATCAGTAATGTTTTCTCTTCGAGCCAGCATTGCACTAGCTCACATATGGGTTCCTTATTGTTCTCAATGCTTGCATCAAGTTTGTTAATGTGCATTTAATACATATATACAATGTACATGTACATGTTATTAGGTACTCACTTCCTGTTGAATTTTGTTTTCTATTTTTCTCTTCATACACAGAGCCGAGCAGCCATTCATTTGGCACACTCAAGTGGCAATTATTAGCCTTGAGGTATATGTAACAACAGATTACCAGTTAACAGTTCCTCTTCATGATGCATGTATACAACCATAATTATCAATTAACCCTTTAACCCCTAACAGTGACCAGTACAGATGGGGGCGTAAGGGTTCGCGGTGATGCAGTTTTGCATTAATTATTTTTGGTGCAGTTTTGCAGAAAACTAGCTTATTTTAACCTGCGGTATTGCAGTTTTCCAAGACTGTGCGGTTTGCGGTAATTTACAGTTTTAGGACACGGTAAACGGTAAAAAAAATGTATCTGCAGTGTTGCATTTAAATTACTAAATCTCACTCGAACAGTCCTCTCCCTTTTCTTTTAGTTCACAAGCCAGCGCGAGCCAAGTGCTTTTAATCCTATTTGACCCTATTTGTCTTTCACGTGGTTTCCAGTTAATGTCTGACATGTTTTTGGTATTAGTCAATGCTCAAACGTCAGCTCAGTAGAAGCTGTCACAGTAAATGAAACTATGGAAGAAGCAGAAGACGAGTTTGACGAAAGTAGTGACAAAGAAGTCAACGATGGTCCAGAGGTTTCCATGCTAGTACAAGGAAAAATTGGAAGCTCAGCATGGTTTCTCCTTGGAGCAAGAGCTCACTTCAGGTATCAGTAACAAACGAGTTTGAAAATGGAGGACTAAAAATGATTGACTTAGAAAGTATGATCCAGTCTCTTAGATTAGCCTGGTTAAAAAGATTCTTTGGGATAAATGACGCCGCATGGAAAGGTTATTTATACCACCTTCTGAACCAGTTTGGGGGTATCTTTCTATTCTACACTGCAATTATGACAGCAAAGACATTCATATCACCTCTCAATTCTATTCTGAGCTGCTAAAATGGTGATCTGATTTTCGAGAGAAATTTGACGAAGGGAAAGATCGACAGAACATTGTGTGGAATAACAAAGAGATTCTAGTAAATAAAATGCCTGTATTTTACAAAAATTATTTTGAGTCCGGCATCGTCTATGTAAGTGACCTTTTATTTCAGTTAAATAATATCTATAGATTCCTTTAGAATTATTTCCAAGGAAATTAGCAAAACGAATTTCTTAGTTTGGACTGGTCTTCGACACTCCATACCTCCTCATTTGAAAACAAATAATGATAACTTGTCAACAATCTCCCTCTCACTGAAGATCGACAACAAGGATTTAAATTTAATGATAAAGAAATCCAAAGATTACTACATATTGATTAAAAGCATAAAAGTGCTGTTTCCGAATAACTCAAGACTTCTAAAACGAGATTTTAATCTATCTGATGATCAATTGAAAAAGGGGTTTACCCTGCCTCACACAATAACCACTGAACCATACATTAAAGCTTTCCAGTACAAGGTTCTTAATTCCATATTGTACACTAATACCAACTCCATAAGATAGGCTACACTGATCATGATAAATGTTGACTTCCTTCTGTAAATCAGAGCAAGAAACTTTATCTCACCTTCTCTTCCAATGTGTGCACTCACAAACATTTTGGAAAAAACTTCATAATTCTTTTATTACCTTCTAACAAAAGATTTCGTGCGCCTTACTTTACAGGATGTATTGATAGGAATAATAAACTTCAAATGTCCCTTACGTATACTCAATTATTTGTTGTTAATTGCCAAAGTGTATTTTGTGGGATTGTAGAAGGACTGAAACACTTCCAAATATAACTGGTTTCAAGCTGATGGTTAAAATTAAATATGAGACAGAAAAATATAGTAGCATTAAAAACAACGCAATAGATAAATTTAATAGCAAATGGGAGTTGGCATTGGGCTCTGTCATTTACTTCACTTAACAAGGCATGTGTACTTGTAGGTAAAGAGTAAGTAATAATTTCGCGTATGTTTGTGTCTTCTGTATTTATAAAGGTTTATTATATATTGTCTGTGTGTGTAAATAAGTAATCTGTTAGTCTTTGTAATTGTTAGTAGAGTTTTGTAAAATTCATAATAAAATAAAAAAAAGCTTAAAACAATAATAATAATAATAATAATAATAATAATAATAATAATAATAAAAAGAACTCACTTTGGGAGAGCTGTGCAATTCAACAATCATCTGCTCTACTGACCGACCTCTTCCAGTGGCTACGTTAACTGCTAGTGATTAGAGACTCCCTATTATTGACTAATTGGACCTATTAGACCTAAGCGCATCATGTTAAAGTGCATGCACGATCCAAGATACTCTGGGACTCTGCAGTAAGATCAGTTATGAATATATATAATTTAATACTTAGGTAATTTTAGCATTTGTGATCAGCGTACACTGCAGGTCGTATTTTTAATGGATAAAAGGACTTTTAAGTCTTGACGACAACAACTTTCACGTCTGTAACTGCGGTTTCGGTATTTCGGTAAATTTTGGTGCGGTATTGCGGTTTTTTATGAGTTTTTGTGCGGCTTTGTGGTTTTCAGACCTCCCTTACGCCCCCTTAGTACGTAATTTCTCCTTGCATTATTACTACTTGATTAAGCATAAAATCCTTGAGAATAAACAAAATGATCACCAAAGGTTGAATGCCCTGGATTTCATCAGTTCAGTGCTTTTGGGCTCCCTAGAATTTTTCTTAGATCAGCACAGGCTTGCAAGCTGGCAAGAAAGGACATGACGTTCTCATCAAGCTACATTTCTTCCTTCTCAGAACGTGCAACAGTATTCAGACAGAGAGTTGCCAGTAAGACAACCCTGCACCCATCAGTGAGGTGATCAATGCATTTGGTTGCCACTGTAAGTAGAGGTGCAGCTTTTAAATTGTACATGTAACATTCCAGTTTCAGTTTCAGTTTATTTTTTTGCTATTTTTCTTGCACATAGTTACAAGATGTATATATTAAATATAAAAGATAAATGAGCATCTTCACTACAGAGACACAGTAATGACAGTTAGGTGCATCAAGGGACTGGCCCCTACATACTTGTGTGAACCTTTCCGAAAGCACAAATCTATTCATTATCATAACACTAGAATCAGAGAATCCCTCGATATTCCTCTAAGTAAGACAAAGTCTGGCCAGCAACGTTTCCTCTACAGAGCAGTCAACATCTGGAACAATTTAGACAAAGACTTTAAACAGTTATCTTTAACATCATTTTAAAAAAAGTTGAAAATGCACATGCTAAAAAATTATTTTAATGATCGCTTTTTATAATTTCATTCATTTATTATCATAATGTACTTTGCTTCTTAGTATTGAAAAGCCCCCAGGGAATGCTAATAAAAGTATGTATGTGTGTATCTATGTATTAAATAACAAAAGAAAGAAAAACATAAGGCGAGGATACCCATAGACCATTGGCTATGGGCTCCTAAAAAATTGCCACTTTGAAATCATGAGTTTTAGGCATAATTATAGCTTATTTAATTTATCAATACATTTAGGTGAAAAAGCAAGCACACAAACACACATCTGAGCAGCAAAACATAAAACAACACGTTTAAAATTTCCAAACTATAATAATTATATTTCAGTCAAAATCTATTCGTTTTCTTCATTCCACTATCAGGACAATGAAATATGATGTCAATTGTATCTATTACACAATTTACTACAATGTCAGGGAGCACTTAATTAATTATATGATTTAAAATCCCACATCATACATTGTCAATTATTTATAAATCAGTGCTACATGTTTACCAATGTTGGGGTTGGGCAAGTTGCCCAAGTCAGCAAGGTTATTTTCTAAAACGTACGAGCCAAGACCCAGTGGTTCACCATGCGGCAGGTATAAAGTACAGGTCACATTCCACAGGTCAACATGCTGGTCACCACTCTACAGATAAATAAAAAAGCCCAAGTGTCTCCTAGCCCTAATCACTATCTAAAATGTTCTTATAGATTGAGGAGAAATTGTTTGGCTTAGTTACCAATCAATAAAACAGTGACCTGTACTTTATACCCGCTTTATTTTTCACCATGAAAGATTCAATGGGCCATATTTTAAGAAGTTCATCTAGCTGATAGAGTGTACACACACAATGTACATAAATAGAACTCAAACGAACACAGCCTTCCAGGTTGTGAATGAATTATGCTGGACAAAAACTTTATTTTGATCCACCTATGCTGGCTAAAAAGTAGTCATAAATTGAACAGAAGGCCACTGTCAAAATCTCAAGCTGCTAACTCATTTTGAAAGGAAAGCATATTGTTACAAAAGATCCCCACAGATAGTGCACAGTCCGGAAGCTTGAGCCTTTCAAATATTTACAACATGCAAGAAACTTATTATTATTATTATTATTATTATTATTATAACTATTATTATTATTATTATTATTATTATTGTAAAGTTATTGTTATAATTGTTATTATTATTGTTGTTGTTGTTGATGATGCTATTAGTATTGCTATTATGAAAAAAATAAAATAATAATATACGATAACTTTTAAAGACATTTTTGTTAATAATTTATTTTTCCAAGAAAAGTTATATACACATATTGTTATTCAGCAAGTCAGTGTATGTCTTGTGGTGCTACATATGCACTGTAGTTAACTGAGCTTCTTTCTTTTTTCCAGACTTGTGTTTCATTGTTCATTGTTGATGTTGATTTTGTCGCCACAAAATGGGATGTAAATTGTTCTTTCTGTTGTTACTGAAGAGACCTCAAGACAATTAATTATAGTTGGAAATTTTCAAGTACAAGTAGTAATTGTGAGAAAGTTAATTACCATTAGTACATGTAATTGGGTGTTGCACATATTAAATGATGGGCTTGGTGTTATATACACCGTAAAGGCACAGGCAAATATGATTTCACCTTGAAATCCAAATTACTCCAATCACTTAAATCTGCAATCTTCGACAAATCTCTAGGGAAGGTTGCAATAATTTGCCTTGTTAATATTACCCCCTCCCCCTTTTCAATGTAATGGGCAAAATGTTGAATCGAACCACATAAGAATCGAATAACACAATTTTTGTGCTTTTTTATTTGCTAAACATCCAACATTGAACTAGGGGGAGGGGGAGCGGAGGAGAAATCATCCACAGAAATGAACATTTAAAGTAGTCAAGGAAAACACATACTTAAAGCCACGGCTACACGAGCGATTTTTTGCTCGCGCCAGTGATGCGATTTTTTCAAATTCTGTCGTGTCGCCAGCGCACCAGGGTGGCTACACAAGTGACAAATTGAAGGGCGCACTCTACACGGCCAACAATCTGTGTGATTTTGTCACTAAAGTTTCAACTATGGCGACTTTTTTCTTGCGATTTTTTCAGCTGTCACATCACCTGTGCAAGGGTGGCTACACTTGCGATTTTCATTGCGCGCTGGCAACACGACAAAATTTGAAAAAATCACATCACCGGTGCGAGCAAAAAATCACTCATGTAGCTGTGGCTTAAGGCTTGACGATCGTCAAATCTTCCCAAGTAGAACTGACGAAGATTGTAGCTTCTTTAGCATGGAGATCGCATACAGTGTGAACTGAAGTCCCTGACTGCTTTTAATCTGACATTTATACAGTCAAGGCTGTCATTAAAAACTTTTATTAATTCAAATTATCTTGTAATCATGTTTTAACTATACTTTTTCTTTCTATGTTAATTTTATGTAAATAGTGTGAAGTAAATGAACCATTGAACCATTGAACCCAAACATCAACTTACAGTGTATCTCATTTTATAGCAAATCTCATGAAGCTAATCAACTTATTCTTAGCATTTCTGCATAGTTGAATGGGCTAATTTCCAAGAATGCAGTTTGGAATGTAATCCAAAATCATTGCTGCTACCTCTCTCCCCCAAGTTCCTCTAGTGAAGTTTGATAAGTGTAAGTCAAGTAACTTAATTAAGTTAGCAAACAGCCAAGTTCAAATCAAGATCAGCTGTTAAGCTTTTTTGCCTTCTTTCACTAAAACACCCCAATGTAAGATTCAGTACTGGTGCAAATTATTAGAGTACTGGTGGAAGTTTGCGTAGAATTGTTACCGGTACATTCTAAATGAGTCTGTTAATTGTACCACAATTATTTAAAAGAAAAAGAGAGATTTATTATTGATTTGAATAAAACAATTTGCTGGAAGAACTTTCCAATGTAGATTTTGTAGTAATAATTTGTAGTTGTGCTGAGTAAGCAAACTAAATACACACCAACACAGTAGCTGTGCTCAACGCGGTAGAATTCCTCTGTATGTCTCCACTTCGAAAGACCGAAAACGGAAAACCATGTTCATGTGCATCATACTGTGTATATAGTTTTCTTAAGTTAATCATGTCGATCTCAACCTAGCCAAGTTTCCATGCAAAAACGGTTTGACCCAAAATTTCAAAGCTTAGTACACGCTGCCCTTTTCAGCGATTGATCGATCACGCATATTCAAGGAAATTGACTATTGAAATAGACTATTGCTGCTTTACAATGGGAATCTTAAATCGCGAGAGAGCTTCATGCCAATTTACTTACAGTTTCTACAAAATCTTCCACGATGCAATGAGGGTGGCAACTTACTTTTGAGCAATACTGTATGGCAAATGAAATTTTGCTATCTAAAGACTTAATTCATATGAAAGCTCACAACAACCACTATATAATGTGAGTGTTTTGAAACCGTAATAATACTTGTCCTTGTTTGTTTATCAAATACTGAATAGAACTTCATTGGAACATCACAATTTGAGCTTCCAAATTGGGGGTGTGGCTTATCTAAGGGTAAGGCTTATACATGGACTTTTATGGTGCTAGAGTACCAGTACTTTTATGGTGCTTGAGGTAATATTGAACACAATTTTCATGTTAATAATGTGTGTGAAAGCTTGCATTATATTTTTTAGGGAATCATCCACTTATCACAGAGGATTTGAATGTCATAACACATTGTTTACATATTTTTTTAACATCATGACTGCCTGCATTCAGTGGCCAGCAGTTACCACCTAAGTTATGTGACCTTGAAAATGTTACTGCAGGCACCATTTTCAAGTGACTATTCTAATTTTGTTGAGCAGTAACTGTTGGTGATTTCAGTCACTTATAAAGCATCCTTCACCTTCAAACCAAGATAGCTAACTGCAGCTTTTGGAGAGGCCTGATTGTGGATTTTGAACAGAAATGAAACAGTGAAATTGAGGGTGTCACCATGCAAAATTTACCAAATGACTGTTCAAGAGCTGTTCATATATTTCGAGAAAGCCAAACAAGTTATGGAAACATTGATGTTTAACTTGTACTTCCAGTCTGTTCTTAGTTATTTTAAGAACATCTATGGCATTAGAGAACTGGGTTTCTCATTAACATGCAAAGGCAACTTTGAATTTAAACAATAATTATTATCAAGGTCTATCTACAACATTTCAATTGTGCAAGAGTACTGTTGTGCACTATTGACAAGATAAATCAAACAGGTCATTATGAAGTCTGAGGTATACCCCAATCTTTTGCTTCTTTGGTTGTTTTGCATTGGAGCTTATTAAATTTACTGAGATTACAAATAACATTCCATGCTGTTGTCACAGGGGACCCACACAAATTGTGTGACCGTTGGGGTATTTTGAATTTAGTTGCAGTGTATGGGAATATTGAAAAAGTTCATATTATCGTAATATGCTATGGCTAATATCCACATATAAGATCAAAAGAAATGTCTTTTTACCTAAAATGTTGTGTATATGTTTGTTTTTGTAGCAGATTAAATGGCGAATTTTAGCGATTTGAAGAGTTTTGCATACTACGTTTACGTGAGCGTATAGTAGAGTGAGAAGGGATGAAAGATCTGATTTCCACAATTTTGGACTGGTCCAGCGCTGAGCTGATTTTTAACACTTACAGCAAATTCCCATTGCAAAGCTTCCAAACCACTCAATGGGCAAGCTGAAAGCCAGAGGTTTCTTCTCGTACCATTATATTTGAAATCCGTCCAAAACTCGAAGCACTAGCCCTCAAATAATATCACGAAATCTAGCAATCGAAGATCAAAGGATCCATAGCTGGACTTTGGTGTGCCCGGGCTACAACAGTCACGCTGTTTGCTCCTTTCCGATTGGATGATAACAGACAATGCCCTTTCATAAATTCATAAATTTTTTAAATTTTCATAAATTCCGTGGGAGTGGAGGTAGGGGCAAATAAACAGTCTGGTTTGTAGAAAGATCACTGCTGTTTATTTGCCCCTACCTCTCCTCCCACAGGACGAATTTAAAAATGCCTTTAAAAATGGGCTTCAACAAAACACTGATCCCTGATACTAATTTGGCCCATTTTTGATATATCAGTCCCATCATTTCCATGTAAACTTCTGTGTTCTTGGCATATTACCAATTTACATGCACCAACTAAAGGCTAATGTCTTGAGCAAACTACATTGTATAACTTGTACTGCTCTTTAATATTATTTCCGATTCTTATGTGCAACTACTGCGATTTTATTATTTTGATTAAGAAATTCCACTAAAATGTCATACAACCAATATTAGTATTCCATGGACTTAGAATCATGTTATGCTTTCAAAACTGAAGCTATAGGCCTTCCCGCAAGAGGCATATCGCTTACTTGCCTTTAAAATATCAGAGACACAACAAACTGTTAGACACAACAACAGCAATGAAGACAGAAAGAAACAAAAACAGTTCAATGATAAACATACACAAAGTGACACACCAACCGGATGTTGTTCTATCTGGAGCTGATTATTTTTTCAAAGCGACTTCTGGTTGTTTGTACAGTCATGTAGTGTCACGCGCTTGGCGCTTGTGTTCACCTTCAAACCGTTTTCATTTCTTTTTGTCTTCGTTGTTGCCATTACCATGACTTTTCGAGGACACGGATAACACACCTGATGATGCTTCAATTTATTTTGCGCTTGTTTATTGTAGAAGAGAACTGGGGTATTTGTAATGACCGTGAAACGAGTCAGAAAGTAGGTCCTCCATTGGACCAAGTTTCCGCCATCTTTGAACTTTGAGGTAAGCCAAAATTGATCCTTGAACTTGATTCAGCCTCAAATCATTTTTTATTTTGTTGTTTTACTTTTTCCAGTGAATTTTAGAGGGGAGGATCAGTAGAGGGATCAGTAAGGGGATCAGTAGGGGATCAGTGAGGGATCAGTAAATGGGGAATCAGTGTTTTGTCAAACCTGCATTATTATGTAAAGTTAAGTTTTCAGTTGCATGTTTGTAATTCATTGTTATTTGCCTTTTCTGATATGTTCTCGTGCTCGTCTTGTCCCACCTCGACTAGCTTTGTGGCTATTTGCGGGACAAGCTTCTTATACCTATCTGAATTTGTCAATAAATTGTTGTTGTTGTTGTAATGTTGTAGCCCTTTAAAATCCAAAACACCTCTAAACTCACTCTACTTTGGCATACAGACTGGAAAAATGGTGTGAGAAATGAAGTTTCGCACTTGTTTTCTGATTTGAAGACTAGCTAGGATTCGAAAGGATTAAGCTTACGGCTTTTCTTTTGCCAAATAACTCAAGAAACAAAAAAGGATCTGATAC
>JAEMWC010000367.1:0-2500 GCA_016490735.1 Pachyseris speciosa
CTTTTCGCGCTCTCTTAGGGTGACTCAGCATTGAATTTGTCGCTGAACGATTTCCGTGCCGTAGAGCTTTCTTTGTTTTAACATTCCCGTAACTGTTCTCGGTTTCAGCCAATTGGCGATTTATTTGTCCGAGAACTGTTCTCGAATTCAGCCCCTAGCTTCCGCTCCGCCTGAAAATGAATGCGGCTTTGTCTACTCAGTCTTCCTCGGCGGTGTATTGGCTAGGTCACGGAAATCGTCTAAGCTAATTTGAAAGCAGAATTTATTAAAATACTGGTGGGGTGTGGTCTAGGCATTGCGCCGTCGCTATTACCATTCATTCACCGTAACTCATATATTTGTCAATCTATTTTAAAAATTGTGCCATTTTAGGGGTCAAATAAGTTTGATTCACACCCAAAGCCGTAGCCTCCGTTAGGGTTTTAATCCCCATTTTTTTCAGATAGAAGTCCCTGGCTATACGTTAAATTTTTAATGTCCATGGTTCTTTTGGAAAAACTGAAAATGATGAGCAAGTTCAAGAAAACTCAATAAGCTTCAGTTTGTCTAAGGTGATTGTTATCGTTGGCGGTTATGTTCGGTTTAAGCATCTGGGCCCATAGTTTCCCATAAGTATACATACGCCTAGTATCCATTGATATCGCTGGACAGCCTGACAGGGAAAAAAACAAATTTCTTGTGTGCCGTATGTCAAGCTGTAACGGAATGCAATAAGCAGACATTGCAAAAAAGTACATTGGTTGATAAAAACTATTCACATGACAGCTGATACTTTGTTACACATGACGGATAGTTAAGTGTGAACATAGAAGAATACAATAGTCTTAATGTAAGATGACCAACATTTTTACGCCCTTTTTTCCTCTATTTCCATTTAAAATTTTATACGAACCCTTGCGTAGTTGTGAGCCTTATGGTTACCAATTTTCCAAAAATTCAATGCTGCATGTTCAAAGTGGTATGTGCGCCAGGGCTTTTCTTTGTTAGTTATTTCAAAGAGAAAAACTATTCGCAGCGAAAACGAACTTGCCCTGCAATTGTAGAAGAAGCTCTTAAACATATGCTACTTTTAATTGAAATTTGCTACTCACGATGTGACCCAGCCGGCCGTAGGGGAGCAGGGTTGGCGCAGTGGTGAGAGCGCTCACCTTCCACCCATCTGTCCCGGGTTCGATTCCCGGACTCGGCGTCATAAGTGGGCTGAGTTTGTTGGTACTCTACTCTGCTCCGAGAGGCTTTTCTCCGCCGGGTACTCCCCAAAATCCAACATTTGATTTGATTTGATTCTATTTGATTTAGAGTTAATTTGATTTAGTCCCCTCAATTAATAAAGCATCTGTCCTCGGCTAGAAAGATTTCAGACCGAAAATTAAGAGAGGGAATCTTGCTCCTTTCGCATTTGGTGGATGCGTAGTTACCAATAAAATCACCTATCGAATCATTTAGCCATCGACTTTTCCAGGTCGTCGATGCCCAAAATGCAATTGCTTTGATATCCCTCAAAGTGACACCAGTTGGTAAAGTACGGCATGGCTTGAACCTGAAAAGAAAGAAATTTGGCGTAAAAGTGTGAAACTGTGGTAATGTGCTTAAAGCAGACGTAGTTACCAAAAAAGAAGGTGGCAGTGACTACAGCCATAGGGCTGAATTCATTTTAGTTTAGTTCTCTTTGGATGGCCAATCCTTGGTAACTCCAGGCTACCACATTTTAAGGCTTTTTACGTCGGCTATCAAATTATGGTAATTATCTGAGAAATCTTTACTATTTTTACTTGTGCCTCTTTCATTTGTCTTTGCACTAAGGAAATGCTGTTTGGACTTTCCACATTCTGGAAATGCTAGCCGTTTTGTGTTAGCTTCCTCGGTCAGTGATGAACACCTGTTCCGCGTGCACGGTCTGCGCTGCCTGGGCAGGCCAACCGAACACACTATTTTTCCATCTATAAAATGCCATCTTCCGCGTTCAGCACTCTCTCCAAAAAGAAATAAAGATGAGCTGGGAGTGGGTGCCTTAAAGGTGGAAGGGCCTGATGCGCAGAAGGTAGCAATGTTCTAAAGGTAACCAAGGCAACCATGCGAGCACCTGTCACCCGGCACCATCACACTGAAGACGAGCTTAAGTGGAATACTTAGCGAACCCCATATTTACCTACCAATAGGTAGGTAAATATACCAAGGATTGGCCATCCAAGGAGAACTAAACTAAAATGAATTCAGCCCTATGGCTGTAGTCACTGCCACCTTCTTTTTTGGTAACTACGTCTGCTTTAAGCACATTACATCCGAGGCCATGGAAAGGGCACTGGAACACCCAGTACCATCCACTCTCTTTAACTGGGGCTGACACCGAATGGCGGACATCCGTTATCGCCAAACAAAAAGAGAGGAGGGAAACGTGGGAGGAGATGAACAAGGAAGAATATTTGGAAGCCAGGGTATCCTTTAACATCAGCGCCCTTTCCTTCAAATCCTTGCCCTCAGACCCGGGATGTCGACGACA